>VMDO01022394.1:0-33537 GCA_007922755.1 Pedetes capensis | reverse complement strand
TGGGTAAGATAATTAAAATATGAATTATAATAATTTAATTTATAAATAATGAAACCAAAATCACATCTTAGGCCAAATATCATGCTACAATTATTTATATATGATAATATTGTTAGGACTGAAAAAATATTTTATTAGTTATTATATAATCACTTTAAATTTTTCAAAAAAAATCAGAAGTTTTATATGAATCAACTTAGTGTGCCCAAATATACAAATTTATGTCATCTTTTAAAACTCCTCAGCTCATACAAATGGCATTAAGTGTTTAGCTATTCTTTTATTTACCAAAAATATTATTTTTATATTCACAATGTTTTTTCCAGTTTTGTAAGGAAAAAAACACACAAAAGAAGCACAAAGAATTTAATTTTTCTCTTTCTTGTAAAAATAATTGACCATTTAACTGGACTAGATATTTCTAGACAGTGTACCTAAAAAAAAACAAGAAACAAAAGAACAAAGTCTTACTTATGATAAAACAATCTTCATAGTTTCCCCTGAAAAGGTATAAAGAAATGAAATGGAAAGGAATAAATTAAAATAGAGCCAATTTTGGTTAGGTTTGAAATTATTACTATAAAAATGCTGACTATAGCCCTTGTGCCATGAGAGGAGGCAGAACATATGTAGAAAAATGAATTTTAACACACACATATAATAGTAGAAAGAAGTATACCTTCTTCAAACAAAACCTTATGCCCTTAACATTCTCTTTTAAATGGTTGATTAAAAAGCCTGTTTATTAATGACAGAATGACCTATGTTTTGTATAAAGAAAATAGAGACTATCCTTGCAAGTCCTGCATCATATTTTTTTTCTTTTTCGTCTATTTTGATTCTCAAATCTTTGATATAAAAAATGTTTATAAATTTATTTTGATTTCAAGGAATTAGATGTTCGGCGTGGAGTGCCAAGTGACCTGAGAATACCCCAACCAAATGTGTACCAGATTGTCAGACCAGAGCCTTTACAACTTCTTATCTCTAGAACATCTTTAAAAACTAGTGATCACCAACTAGGAAATGTCAACAAACCACTCTGTTACAAGTAGATAAAAAAAAATTTTTTAAAGAAATTTTCAGGAACACCAGCCTCAGTTCTTGGAGACAGGATAAGGAAAGACTTATTAGGCCTCCATGGTATCTTTACTGTTGTTCAGTGCCTTTGAGTTGGTGTCCGACTCATAGTGACCCTACATAAAACAGGCGAAACACTACTGTCAGTGCTTCTCTGCTGTTCGTAGGGTTTTCAGTGGCGGATTGATTTTTGGGAGTGGATTGCCTGGTCCATCTCACTCAAGCCTATAGCACCTGGTGTTCCCAGGCAGTCTCCCATCCAAGTACTAAACAGGTTCGACCCGCTTAGCTTCTGAGATCTGATGGGATCAGACACCACAGTGCTGCAGCTGCAGGCTGGTCTCTTTATAGATCCTCTAAAAACCCAACAGCACAAAATAAGAATGGTGAAAGATAAGCAACAGTGTTGGTGGTGACAAGGCAGAACTTGATTAAGTATGTTTTCAAATTAGATCTGAAAATTAAAGCTTCACTAAGAAGGTTCCTGATTCTTTGGCATAAAACAGGTTGAGAACTCAGTGCTTTCTTTGCTAATAGGCCACATTCGTGGACAGGTATAATGTTTGTAATCAAAAAGACTGATGAGCAGGAGGCTCAGGGAGACTCAGAAAAGCCACGTTTCCACCTCAGGGTGATCTGTGGGTGCTTATTGATCTGTGAGTGCTTATTGATTGGTCTTTCCATAGGACACCCATGATATTGCATATAAGCCTGTCAAAAATCATCAGGAAAATGTGTTGATCAAGCAAGACTAATATTATTAGATTTTGTACAACATTTCTCAGTCTTTATAGTGTGTCAGAAGAAGGAAGATCGGGGAGTATATTTGTATGTTTGCCGAGTCTATCCTAAGTAATTTTAAAATGGAAATTGTAAGAAGGGAGCAGGGAGGGCTGGGTTAGAGTTTATGACAAAACACCCTTGGATTAGTGGCATAGTGGAGAGAGTTGAAGGAAGTTTTAACTAGGGAATTCTTAGTCTTGAGGAGCAGTTTATTCTAGGACTTTTGTTGTTGTTGTTGTTGTTGGTAGGTACAATTGAGTCAGTGTCTGACTCATAGCTATCCTGTGTACACCAGATGAAACACTATTGTCACTGCTTCTCTGCTATTCATATGGTTTTCAATGGCTGATTGTTTTTTGAGAGTGGGTTTCTGTGTCCGTCTCCTAAACCTACAGAAACTGGTATTCCCAAGTGGTCTCCCATCCAAGTACTAACCAGGTCTGACCCTGCTTAGCTTCTGAGATCTGACAGGATCAGAGGCCACAGTGTTACTGCTGCATGCTAGGATTGTTTTGGGAGTAACTTATCTGGAAGGAATGGATGGCTACTTTCAATTGTTTTTAGTTGTTTAAGGTAAGATACAAAAAAGTATGCACAGTTCCAAAATCATTTAACCTGAGGACAAACAAGACTCTGATTTTACCCAACACAAGGATACAGTAACTAGAAATACAGGGCTACTCAGGAGACTCATCCATGAGAACAACTGGAGACTTTATTTTTTAAAGCAACAGCAAAGGAGTCAGTCACCATCACTTATATTTGTCTAAGACTCAAAATATACAAGAGATGTGAAGGCATTTTGGTTGTTGGTAGGTGCCATCAAGTCATATGTGACTCATAGCAACACTTATAGGGTTTTCAGTGGCTGATTATTTCAGTATTGCCTCCAGAGTAGTTTGCCGCATCCTCTCATTTTTGCCTTGCTGGCAACCAAACCTGGGACATCAGAGACTGCAGAATGGCACTCTACCAACTGAGCTAAATCCCAGCTGGAAGACATTTTAGTGAACATAAAAAAATAATTTTCTCAGATGTGTGATATTAATTAGAAGTTATTGGCATGAGGAGGCTGGACTAACTAGAGCACAGAACCCCACATGATTGGATTGGGGCACGTGTCTGACTGATTCATACTTAGTTGAGAATAGGGTAAAAATGAGAGAAACAAGGGATCATTGACCAAATATTAACAATTTTAGGCTGATTTATGTAAAGTATATGGTTTCCTTCCACAGGTTGCTATACAGGTTGTCATATATATTGTGGTCCTTCACTCTTATGTATTCAGTCTTTCAGAATGAAATAGATTTATTTTGTGGCATCTTCTAGAGGCTTTCTTTAAAAGATAATTCTCTCTCTTTCTCTCTCTCTCTCTCTCTCTCTCTCTCTCTCACACACACACACACACACACACACACAGCATATTCATCTTTATTCTTGCCTAGTTTTAGTTTCTGGAAGAGGGAATGGATATTAAGTCACATAACCTAGGCCACCTGTGGATAATGGAGCGCAAGTTGGAAGTTGTCTTGGTCCCAAAGCATCTTGGAAATAAAGCTACAATAACAGAACATGACTGCTTGCATTCAGACTCTTTCATGTAAGAAATGAAATTTGACCTTGATTGTCATTCTTATTTTTAACAATTTTATTGTTTGTAGCCAGGCTTGTACCATCTGTTAAATAAATATTGTCATTCGAATCATTACAATGGCTAAAACCATGGCCAATTTTCAACAAAACCTATAGACATAAATTTAACAAGCTGATGTCTTCTCCACAACACAGCACAGAAAAGAATGCTTCACTATTTTTCATGACATAAATTAAACTCTGAAGCCTGTGTTGGACTCAATTATTCTGTTAACCATGAAAATATTTGAGGATACCTGAGTAGCATATGGTCTACAGTGATACCACCCTGGTGTCCAATCCTGTCAGATCTCAGAAGCTAAGTAGGGTAGGGCCTGGTTAGTCCTTGGATGGAAGACCTCCTGGGAATATCAGGTGCTATAGGCTTTGGGAGAAGGACCCAGCAACCCATTCCCAAAAAACAATAAATCATTGAAAACCCTATGAATAGCAGAGAAGCACTGACATAGTGCCACACATGGCACAGTTTGGGGGAGTGTGTCATTCTGTTGTATGTAGGGTGGTTATGAGTTGGGCCCATCTCAAGGACACCTAACAACAACTACTATAAATCTTCTGGATCAGGGTTTTTCTTATGTATAAATTTTATCTATTGATCAGGCATGCCATGAATGCTTTGTTGTTGTTGGGTGTCATCAAGTCAGGTCTGAATCACAGCAACCCTACGTACCACAGAAGCACACACTCCCTGACTCTATGCCAGCCCTATGGGGAAAGTCCCATGGGGAATCCCTTGGGAGGAAACAACATAAGGGCTGGCAAGCATTTAGTTTGCCCATAACGTAAGTCCAACTTTTTTCTCCTATGGGTGACTATTTGGAATTTATAGGAGGCTGAGATAGGAGAATTGCAAGTTGGAGGCCAGAGGCACACTGAGTAACTTAACAAGGTTCTGACTCAAAACAAAAGATAAAGAATGGGCTAATGGTGAAGCCCAGTGGTGGAGCACTTGTAAAGTATATGTGGGGCCCTTGGTTCACTAGCAAGTGCCAGAAAAAAAAAAAAATCAGAGTTAAATCTCCAGATATAGACAAAATTGTTCCACAGGAAAAAACAAAACAAAACTAAACTAAACTAATCAATTTCTCTCTGGTATATACTGCAATTCATCTTTGAATCAATTTGCAAAAAGAAAATTTGAATTGCAAGATTTTATATTCCTATGCAATTCTCTGAAATTGAATCTCTTGAAATAAACTCTTAATATTTCAATATACAGTTTATAACTTTTCAAGGGAAATTCAATCTAGCATTTGCTAGACGCTTTTCTAAATTTCTTGATAGCACAGACATTTGTTTTATGTACATATTATTTTAGTGGGCCCATAAGATTATCAGAAATGGATAGACAGCTAGTGTCCAATTCTAAAGAAATGAAATGCCGAAAGTCCTAAATTTGTAGAGCACTGAAAAGCATACAGAAAGAGGCTTCTGGCTCTTTTTATACTTCTAGAAACCCAACTTCAAATGACAATGGCCTTGAGTATATTTATCCTACGCATTTATATTCTCCTTTCAGAAAACAGCTACTGTACCTAGACAGCAGACTAATCTTCAAGTCTGAAACTATAGTTGTCTAAAACTGTGATTAGGAAGGTAAATTTATTGCCTGTCTGTACATTGTGTTCCACATAGATTGCTAAATAAGTGAAAATTCTTCACTTTGTGATACAAATTCTGGCATATGTGACCTGAATAGGATATATTATAACCCTAGGTAGGTAATTACTTTGAAGACATTTTAAATAGTTGCAAAGGTGAAATAAGTGGAAGGTGAAACAATTATACAGATAGAAACAACTTAAAACTGATACATATGGTATAGAAAGCATGTTTCTGAATTGTATTCATGCAGATGTTAACCTGGATACTGATACAAGGCTGATTTTAAATGAGCAAAACTATTTGTTGTATTAATCATATAATCAATTACAGAATATTTTAAATTATGTCTCAAAATCAAAACAAGTGAGAAATATGTTAAAATTAAGATCTATAAATAATATCTAAAATCACAGAACATGATTCATATTTAATAATTATTATTTAATTCTATTTTTAGATATTTGATAAAGATAGTAACTGTTAGTGTTTTTAAGTTTAGATCAAGTCCAAGTGAAAGAGCTTCCTGAAGATCTTATGAGACACTATAGTACTATGTGACTAGGAACATTATGTGTGTCATTATAAAAATTATGAGTGGTCATAATGTTATTATCACATAACAAACAGCAAGGTGTACTACAATTATAAATGTGATTGGAGACTTGGCTTATTTATCTTCAGATTCCAACTGGATGACATTGCCATGCATCAAAAAAGAGTGACCGTTATTTGTAAAAGCAAAATTATTGTCTTACTTTAACAAATATACATATTGTTATTACTGTTAGGTACCATTGAGTTGGTGTCGAACTGTTAGCGACCCTATGAATAAGAGGCAAAACACTATTGTGCTTCTCTGCTATTCATAGGATTTTCAACGGCTGATTGTTTTTTGGGAGTGGGTTGCTAAGTCCTTTTCCCAAGGCTACAGTACCTCGTTTTCCTGGTGGTCTCCCAACCAAGTACTAACCAGGCCTGACCCTGCTTAGCTTCTGAGATATGATGGGATCCAATGGCGCAGTGGTACAGATACAAGCTAATACACACAATTTGCTTTATAATAGCTTAATTTTTCCAAGATTCTTTACTATTTTCAAATGAGAATCAAAGCCTAGGTCAGTTAATATTTATGGCTAATCATTTAGATAAAGAATTTATATTATTCTCAAATATGGAATCTAAGGCCTAAAAGTTTTAAATAATTTATAAAAAATATAAAGTAGAGAAATGGAAGGTCTACCTTTTTGTATGCCAAATCAAGATCCTGGTCCTCTTAAGTAAAATGCCTTGCTTGATAAATAGAATTGTGTAATGAACTTAATTCTGGGAGCTTACATCCCTGTGTTTACAGATTTGTATATTTTCTAATCACAGATCACACAGAGCAAATAAGGAACATTGTCAACAGTAGGATATTATACCAGCTTAAACCCTATAACTGAAAACAAAAGCCAAATAAAATATTCTACTTAATCAACTAAATGAAGTTATACTGATTACACAAGGAAATACACACATACACATTTTAAAATAAATCTATTAGAAATACCCTATTCTTTATATAACCACAGATAGCAGAAGTAGAACATATTTGGTATCAGACTACTGGAAAAAGATAAAAATACCACCCCATGATTCAGCACAAATCCAGTATGCCTAGATTTAGAGTTCTGCAGTCCAAGATATTTTCTTCTAGATCATTATAAATTACTATGCAATTAGAGCTACGTATCTGTGAATATGCCATGAGTAAATTAAGCTAAAATCCCACTATAATTTTCATCTGTAAATGTTACTAATTACTGTGAATTTTAAGGGGGCTGATAAATCCCATGTGCTAGAGTATACAAGTTGCGTGGTGGCAACTTCCAAAATCACATTTAGTGATTATTATGTTTTACATAGAATTTATTTTTCAGAATATTTTTAGTTTTATCATGGACTGGACAGTACAGATTTAACACATATGCCCTCCACAGCATATGCACACACTCCTACCCATTACCACATCAAAACAGGCCATTACATTTGTTATTCTCCATGAAATAACATTGAAACATCGTTATCATTCATATTCCATACAGTTCATTATTCCTTTTGTATATTTTATGGTTTTTATATAATATTCATCTGCCATTACAGTATCATACCAAATAGTTTTCTCTGTATCCCATAAATTTACTTTCTCCATCCAAATCCCAGAAAGCAATAGATTTTTTATTGTTCCAATAAATTTATTATTTCCAGATGATCATATATTTGGAATGTGACCTTTTAAGATTGGCATCTTTCACTTAATAATATGCATCTAAGGTCCTCTATGTCTTTTTATCACTTAATATCTCATTTCCTTTTAGTGTTAAATAACAATCCATTGTCTACAAGTGCCAAAATTTATGTATCCATTCACCTAGTTGAGCCTTTTGTCTAATTTCAAGTTTTGGAAACCATGAATACATTTACAATAAGAGATTTTGTGCAATATTTTTGGAGGGAACAAATTTTCAAAGCACTTGAGTAAGTACAAAAGAAAATAATTGTTGGATTTTATGATAAAATATGCATAGTTTCATAAAAAATGGCTAAACTCAAATCCAAAGCAGCTGTGCATTTTACCTTCCCGCAAACGAATGAGTAAGAGTTCTGTTGTAACACATTCCCACCAATATTTTGCGTTCATAGTATCTTGGGTATTTCTTCCCATTACAGTAGTTGTGCAGTGGATATTTCTTTATTTAACTTCTATTTCCTAATGAACTCTTAAGCTTTCTTCTTATTTAACTAATTGCCATCTGTACATATTTGGTGAAGTGAGTGTTCAGATATTTTGCGTGATATTTAAATGAGTGTTTAATTTTTTATTGAAGAGGTATAAAGTTTTGGTTATTATACAAATGTTGCCATGTTGTTTTGCCATTGTTAGGTTTCCTTAAGTCGACCCTATATACAACAGAAAGAAATACTACCTGACATTGTGCCATGCATCTTTTTTATGTTTAAGTAGATTGTTGCACCCACTGTGACAATCTATTTACTTTAGAGTCTTTCTTTTTTTCACTGATCCACCACTCTCCCAAATGTGATGTCCTTCTCCAGGGAGTGGTCCTTCTGGACAACATATCCAAAATATATAAGATGCAGTCTAGCCATCATTGCTTCTAAGGAACACTCTGATAACACTTCTTCAAGGACTGATCTGTTAGCTGTTTTGGCAGTCCCTGATATATTCAGTATTCATACCCAGAACTATAACTCAAAAGAGTCAATTTTTCTCCTGTCTTCCTTTTTTGCCATCCAACATTCACAAGCATATACTGCAAATGAAAATACTATGGCAGGAGTCAGGCGCACCTTCCTCTTCAGTGTGACATTATATACCAACACTAAGGAGGTCTTTTGCAACAGCTTTCCCCAATGCAATGTGTCTTTTGATTTTGTGACTGCTGCTTCTATGGGTAATGATTATAGAACAAATTAAAGCAATATTTTTGACAACTTCAATAATTTTTTCACTTATAAAGAAGTTGTTTACTGACCCAGTTGTAAGGATTTTTGTTTTCTTGATATTGTGGTGCAATCCATACTGAAGAAAGCTGTGTTCTTTGGTCTTCATCAGTAAATGTTTCAGATCCTCTCCATTTTCTGCAAAGTTGTCATCTACATAATGCAGGTTGTTGGTGAATCTTTCTCTAATTGTGATGCCAAGTTCTTCTCCATAAATTCCAGATTCTCAAATTATTTGCTTAGCATAGATATTGAAGTGGTACTGTGAAAGGATACAGCCCTGACACATTTCCTGACTTTAAGCCAAGGAGTGTTTCCTTGTTCTGTTTGCACAATTGCCTCATGGTCCGTGAACAAATTCCTCATGAGGACAATTATGTGTTCTGGTGTTCCATTCTTCACAATAGTACCCATAATTTATTGTGATCCATGCAGTCAAAAGCCTTTTCATAGTCAAAAAAACATAGATAGACATCTTTCTGGCATTCTCTGCTTTCAGTCTATATCCATCTGACATCAGCAATGATGTCCCTGGTCCCATGCCCTCTTATGAATCCAGCTTGAGATTTTCTGGTAATTTCCTGTCAATTATACTGTTGCCCTTGATTTGAATGGTATGTAGCAGCATACTTATGTGTGATATAAAAGATATTGTAAAATAATTTCCACATTTGGTTGGAACCACATTCTTTGGAAAGACGCAAATGTGCATTTCTTTTGGTCAGTTGGCCAGGTAGCTGTTTTCCAACTGTCTCGGCATAAACAAGTGAGCACCTCCAGTGCTGCATCTCTTTATTGAAACATCTCAAATAGTATTCTATCAATTCCTGGAGTCTTGCATTTCACCAATTATTTCAAGGCAGCTTCCACTTATTACTTCAGTACCATTGGTTCCTGATCATATGCAAACTCTTAAAATGGTTGATCATCCACCAATTCTTTTTTCTATAATGATACAGTGTATTCCTTCCATCTTCTTTTGAGGTTTCATGCATCATTTAATATTTTCCCTATAGAATTGCTCATTGTTGCCAATTGAGGCTTGAAAATTTACTTCAGTTATCTAACCTAGAGAAACACAGTGTTCTTCCCTTTTTGTTCACTATCTCTAGCTCTTTGCACATGTCATTATAATATTTGATTTTGTCTTCAGGAGTTGCCCATTGGTATCTGCAATTAGTCCTTTAACTGTGCCATGACTTCCTTTTACTTTAGCTCCTGTATATTTAAGGGAAATTTTGAGAGCTTCTTTTGATATGTAATTTGGTCTTTTCTTTTTATTCCTGTCATTTCACTAAGTTTTTGCTTTCCTCATGAATGATGTCTTTGTTGCCATTCCACAACTCACCTGGTCTTCAATCATTAATTTCTAATACATCAAATCTTTTCTTGAGATGGTCTCTGAACCCTTGAAGGATATACTCAATATCATATCTTGACCCTCACACATTTGTTCTAATTTTATTCAGTTTCAGTATGAAACTGCATATGAGCAGTTGATGGTTTGATCCACAATCAGCAGTTGTCTTGCTTTGACTTATGATATTAAGATTTTCCATTGTTTCTTTCCACTATTGTAGTTAGTTTCATTTCTATATGCTCCATCTTGTGAATCACATATGTATATTCATCACTTATGTTGGTGAAAAAATGTATTAGTGATGAAAAAGTCATTGGTCTGAGAAAATTCTATCATGTGGTCTACAGCATCATTCCTATAACCAAGGTCATATTTTCCAACTACTCAGCCTTCTTTGTTTTCAACTTTTGCATTCCAGTCACCAGTAATTATCAGTGCATCCAGCCTGCATGTTTGATCTATTTCAGATTGCAGAAGCTGGTAAAAATCTTCCCTATCTTCACTTGTAGGTTTAGTGGTGGATGCATAAATTTGAATAATAGTCATATTAACTGGCCTTCCTTTTAGGCATATAGATATTTTTCTATCACAGCATTTGACTTCAGGACAGATGTTGAAATGTCTTGTTTAATGATGAATGCGACCCGATTTCTCTTTAAATTGTCATTACTGGCATAGTAGATCCTATGATTATCTGATTCAAACTGGCTAATACCAGTCCATTTTAGCTCACTGATGCCTACAATGTCTATGTGTATGTGCTCCATTTTACTTTTGACAATTTCTAATTTTCCTAGATTCATACTGTGTAACTCCACATTCCAATTATTCATGGATGTTCACAGGTTGTTCCTTCTTATTTTGATTGGTGCCACATCAGCAAATGGAGATTCTAAGGGCTTTATTCCATTTTCATCATTAAGTTTGACTCTACTTTGCTGAGGCAACTCTTCCTTTGTCAATTTTTGAGTGCCTTCCAACCTGGGGTACTCATTTTCTGGCATTATATTTGACAGTGTTTCTCTGCTATTCATAGGGTTTTCAATGGTTAATGGTTTTGGGAGTGGGATCGCATGTCCTTCTCACTGGACTCTCTCAGTCTGGAAACTCAGCTGAAACCTGTCCACCAAGGATGACCCTGCTCTAATCTGAAAATACTGCTATAGAAATTTCTTTGTAAGATTTGTTGTGTCCATGTTTGCATTCATATTATTTATATAGATAGAAGTAGAGATGGGTCGGAATAACAAGGTTTTTAAGTTTTGTTTGATTTTCAATTTACTTATTTTATCTATTTTTATTTATTTATTTATTTTTGTTACTGCAAAGTTGAACCCAGTGCCTTGTGCTTGTGTGCTTTGCAAGGCTGTACCACTGAGCTGCACTTCCAACCCACTTTTGTTTTTTTTAACTTTTTTGAGACAGTGTCTCACTAAATTATGCAAACTGCTCTGGTCTGGTGATCCTCCTGACTCCGCCTCCCCAGTCACTGGGATTACAGTGTGCACCACCACACCCAGCTAGGTTTTCAAATTATTTTAATGGAAATATAAAAAAATAAATTTGTGATCTGGGTTCCTTGGCACACATCTGTAATTCCAACTACTTGGGAGGCAGAGTCAGGAGAATCTTGAGTGTGAGGCCACAGTAGCTGCACAACTTAGTAAAATCCTGTCTCAAAACAAAAAATAAAAAGGTTTCTGGGATGCAGCCTCATGGTAGAGCTCTTGACTAGCTTATGCGAATCTCTGGGTTCAAACCTCAGTACTGGAAAAAATGTACCTATTAATGGAATACCATGTAATATGTTAGTGCATATATGCATAAGTAATATTTAATCAAGCTAAATGTGTTACAGAGATGACATTTTCGTCAAATCTATTTTGGGTCCTTTGAGCTACCTCTTTCTGGGTTCTCATATCTTGACAAGATTTATAAAATTTTTCAGCTATTATTACATTGGAAATGTTATCTGTGTCTTGCTCTTCTACAAGTCTTTATTCTTTTTTTTTTTTTTTTTTTTTGTCTGACTGCGTTGTTTCTAAAGACCTATCTTGAAGTTCAGATTTTTTTGCTTGATCTAATCTGTTGTTAGCTGGGATGTAGCTCAGTTGGTAGAATGATGTGCTGCAGTCTCTGAGGTCCCGAGTTCAATTCCCAGCACTGCAAAAATGGGAGAAGGACTTGGCAATCCACTCCCAAGGCAATTCTGAAACAGATAACTATTGAAAACCCTATGAGAGTCACTATGAGTCAGATGCCAACTTGAGGGCACCTAACAACAACAACAACAACAACCTGTTGTTAAGGCTTCCATTTTTTTTTTAATTTAACTTACTGAGTTTTTCACCTCCAAGGGCTCTGCTTAGTTATTTTTGACCATCTATAAAAAATGTGTCTTAGAATATTAGTTTTTTCTTTTTGTTATGCTGTTTTTTGTTTCAGTTAGTTTTTTGACTGTCCAGCGGCCACAGGGTCAGAAGATGGAAAAAGGGTTACTCTACACTGAAAGTTAGTGTTAGAGAGACTGAGGTGAATGACCGTGCCTTTGGGTGCACTTCCCCCAAGTGAGTGTCTGAAGATCTTTTTATTAGGCTCTGAATATAACATTAAGTATTCTTATGAGTTAGGGGAAATGTGGGTTGAAGTTTATTTTCTAGTGAGACGGTGAAGGTTTATTTATTATTATAGCATGTTCTGCCCATTACACATAGGCAGAGCTATGCTGTGTCCGCATATAGGCAGGGTCTGTATGGCAGGGTTTATGCCATTATCTCAGAGAGATAATGGAAGGGAGTTTTTAGGCTTTGCAAATGTCCAAGGGCTGAAGTTTTCCCTAGAAAGCAGCTAGAGACTTCCCCACTGGCTGCTTTTCTTTAGATTTTCTCCAACCCTTCTAGCCATGTGTTCTATTACAAATGAGCATCCATACTGAAGTCTCTGTATAGCTTATTTTGCTGTACTTGATGCTTTGGGAGCTGAGTATGTGGCAGTAAGAGTGATGAGCCTATCCATCTTCACAAACCTTGCAAAAATGTGATCACATTCTAGAGGTCTAGGCAGGTGTGGTGAACTCATTGGTGGATGAAGGAGTATGTGGCATGTCCACTTGACCTAGACAGGTATGGCAGAGTGCATATGTATGGCAGCAGGAAATTGCTTGTCAGTCTCTGCAGTGTGGATCATACAAACATATTCATGCAGTGAAGAGCTGGTACATTTCATTGTGGGTCTTATGGATTTTTGAAACACTGCAGGAGAACAGAAGTGTACAATGCACATGCAAGCAGTGGTGGAGCATAGTTGATTTTGGTCTCGAAACAGTGCCCCATAGCAACCTCCTCAGGGAAGAGGAGGCAAAGGCTACAATGTGAACTGAGTTCCTTCCTGGAGCACTGCAGCAATGCACATTCCCAGCAGCTGGTCTTGGACCCATCAGAACTATAGGATTTCCTGGCAATAAAATATTTAGTTGTCTTTGCTGTCTATGGGTGATCCTGGATGTCTCCTGTTTACCTTTCTCCCATCATGGGAGGAATATTACAGGTTTAAAACTGTATGAGCTCGGGAAACTGATTGGACAATGCAATGCACTTTGTTTTCTTCTTTACTAGACTATCAGAAGTCTCCATGACTGGCATTTCCTCCATTTTACTCATATTATATTATAGCACTCTCTTCCAAAACTTCTGGATAAATACTAGCCATTTATTCTTTATTTTTGATTCTTCTTTGTGAAGTAGAAGCATGCTCAGTGCCTCTACTCATCTATTTTGCAGGTAGTGTCAAATTCCTTTTGTAATTTTCATTATTAATTTTTTCAAGTTAAAGAGAAGTCGTGGAACTACTGTAACTAGAAAAAACATGCAGAAATGTGGGTTTCATAAGTGGTATGACTTATCTATAACCTACACAAATGAGTTATACAAAAGTTGAAATAGGTAACTGAGATGACAAAAATCATTTGTTCACTAAGTTGAATGTAGCATATGTATGCTTCTAAGTTAATAAGAATCACCATAACTTAGAAACTCAGATAGGATATTGCATATCTAGGAAATTATGGATACACCCTCAGACTTTGAGTTTTTCCCTCAGACTTAACATGCATCTTATAAAGTCCTGTAATTGTACTCTATAATTAAGAACAATTGAACCAAAGACCTATCAATAAATACTTTAATGACATCTTATTTCATATTTGTATAACTATTCATAAAAGTACATAAACTGTTGATGCAGATACATAACAGTAATTTTATTTTTGGTATTTTACAGTGGTTTGAACATGTACTTCCAGTGAGTATATTTAAGCTTTAACATAGCTCCAACATACATAGCACTAACATACACAGAGGCAACAATGACTGCCTCTTTTTCAGTGTCATCTCTTACACATATGTTTAATGATCTATTTTCAATAAGAATTATATACATATTTTTCATTGCAAGACTTTAAAATTTACAGTGATAAGTACATATATGTGTGTTTATGAGGCATTCCCAATAAGTAATGATAATTTTTTACTTTTTGGAAATTAATAGGAGATACCATTAATTAATAGGATGCCATTTTGCAAAATCACTTGGCTACCTTCCTTGATTAATGTTCTCTTAGTCCAAATAATTGGTTTGGATGGAAAATAAGCTAAGGTTTCATTTATATACTTTTCATGGTATTACATTCTGTATTACAATATTTTCCTTGAATGTTTATTTTCTCAACCTTATAGCATAACCTCTAAATTCTATCCATGTTAGTATTAACCAATATTAGGAAAAATAAGGTGATGGTATGTACTTCATTGAGTTGATGTATTAATATAGAATCAGTTCCATCTTCAATATCTCACCACCATGTGTGTTATTAAAATGTTATTTTCTGTTTCATAAAGAAAATGTTTTCTAGAGTTACATCATAATTGGCAATGAAAAACATCTTCATCATTGGGAAAGTTTATAATGTGCACCTCACTAATAGGTTATTTTTTCAGTGTATGAGTCACCTAAGAATGGAAGTAAAAAAGATTGTCAAAAATGAGAAAGAGTGACTTACATAGCATTTGTGTAGAGTCAAACATGGAGATAATTAAGATATTTTATTTGTTTTTATGTGTATTAAATGTGTATAAAAATTAAACCAAATGCTTAGTTGTTTGAAGTTTACTTATCTAGGTAATGTACAAAGTGGCATAATATAATTTCATTAATGAGTGAATTTATATAGATATAAATGAATACTTGAGATACAAAGAAAACTAAAAGATATCCATCTGTAAAAAGTTATAAATATTGCCAAATACTGCAATTCTTGGAAATGTGAGCCATTCTTTTGGCAACCTCCTGATTCGATTACTTTGTTGGATTGTATTAGTCCTTTTACCATATACAACACTATAAAGTAAGATGAAAAGAGAGATGGGAGCAGAGGTGCACCATTGTAATCCCGGGAACTCGGGAGGCAGAGTCAGGAGGATTGTAAATTTGAGACCAGAGGTAGCCTGTGAAATTTATCAAGACCCTGCCTCAAAAAGTAAAAAAAAAAAAAAAAAAGGTGGGGTGCAGCTCAGTGGTACAGCACTTGCAAAGCATGCAAGCAAGAGGCTCCGGGTTCAACACCCAGTACTGAATGAATAAATAAATAAATAAATAAATAAGAATAAAAAGAAAAATTAAGAGAGAGTAACACCTGTCATAAATCATGACATTCACAGTGAAAAGTGTTTTATTCTGAAAATTACATATTGACACAGTACCAGAAATTGAAAAATACTGGTCACATCCATCAATTCTTTAAGGGTCCCTAAATTTTCCATATTTTTAAAAAACAACACAAGGTTTATGTCCCTACCAATTTCCATATAAGGTTCATAACTTTGCTATCACCTGTTCTGTCTCATCTTCACTTCAAAAAAATGGCAGGAGAAATCCTATTAATATACCTTCTAAACCACCTCATAGATTTTAACATAAATCCAGATGTCAGCTAAAGAAGTATTATATAAATTATTCAAATAAATAGCATAAACTTTTAGTTTAGTACTGTTGAAAGTAATAAATCTGTTATGTTACACAAGCTTGCATGCTGAGCATAGCATTATTATTGTGGGGAAAGATGACAATATATATTATGTGTATTTTTTAATGCAGCTTATTTTCCTGCTGACTAAGTCTTCAGTATAAACACTGGTGATTTTCCAAATGCATTAGATGAATAAGTGAATAAAATAAAATGGAAAATAGAAGGTATAAACTAATGTACAGAAATTTTTCTAGTCTAATTTTAGTTTCGTCCTCTGTAAATTGTATGCATTGGTCCTTATACCTATTAATTACTAAGATATATGTTTCAATGTATGTTGAGGAGCATGGAAGGGGTCTTTCAATACTACCATTCGTAAAGAGTGTTTTTATTAAAACTTCATGGATACTTTTATTAACATTTCAACATTTTAGTTTAGGAAAACTTGCAAGACTTGTGTCTGTGATAGCAACATAGTATTAAGGAGAAATACAGTTGACTCTTGACTATAAAGTTACATAGTTATACCTGAAATGTGACCTCTATCATTGGTAAATCAGTAAGGGAATATGTAGGATACGTCTTTGTGCTTCCTTATTTTCAGATATAAAAACTGATATTGTGCTCAGAAATCTGGATTTAAATAATAGAATCTACAAATGTTTATTTAGCACTTGCTGGAAACAACTCAACAATTATTTGGGCTTAGGACAAAATTTAAATATAGAAGAACTGAGGAAGATAAAAGATTACATGCCTCTTAAATTCCTATGTTGAATCCCAACCTAGAAGGTGATGGTGTCAGGAGACAGCTCCCTTACAAAGTGACAGAATGGGATTAAGATCTTTCTAAAAGAGACCACAGAGAGAGCCCTTACCCCTTTCTGTTCTGTTAGAGTATAGTATAGTAAGAAGATAGCCAGGAATGGGCACTTCCTACACATTGAATTGGGTGGCACCTTGACCTTGGTTTTCCTAGCCTCTTAATTTCATTCTCCCCCTCTCTTACTTCTATGATGCTTACCTTTCTAAAACAGCAGAATTTCAAAGGCCAGGCTCCTGTGCACAAATTCAAATTTCTTTCTGCTCTGTTCCCTATACATTCATCCTATAACAATCCATTTCTCACTTCTAGTTAATTCTCAGCCTACAGAGATCAACCTTCTGTTTCTTTGAGTAAAGTTCAAGTCATCTTACAAGAAAGAAAAATACTCTAATTTCTGTAGTTGTGGATAATTGTTCTTTCTTCTTTTCTTCCACTATAGCGAACATGATTTTCAACTAATACCCATTTCAATTTTCTTCTCCTTTTACCAATTTATTTTAACATCTGCCCCTCCCACCAAATGTAAAATAAGCAAATTAAGTTTCTTGGCAATATTCCAATGGTTATTATTATTGTTATTATTATTATCTGCAGTACCAGGGAGTTGAATCAGGGAGTACCAGGGCCTCATGCACACTTTTTTCAAAAGCACTCAACTACTGAACTGCACCCACAGCTCCTTTTTTACATTGTGTTTTGAGTTAGCTAATTTACACAGGCTGCCTCTGGTCTTGAACTTGCTGATCTTCCTGATTCTGCCTCCCAATTGCTGGGATTAAAGGTGTCTGTCCACCACTGTGCCCAGCTTTCCACTAGTTATATTTGTGTGCTTGTTCATTCCTGTAAAAAGCACTAATCACTGGATATTTGATGTCCTATCAAATCCCTTGGTCACCAAAAAATTAGATTGTGAAAAATTGATGAGAGAAGAGGGCTATGAAGTAAAAGTTTTGATTATTAACCTTATTAAACACAGCATCTCTTAAACTTTACTTATCATATAACACAATTTGTGATTGAATCAGAAAAAAATAGCATGCATGTGTTTAAAGATGGTAATAATCATATCAGAATCTTCTATTACCACAAAAGCAATAATTCAGATTAATTCAAGACACACTGAAAAATGGAAAGACCTCCCCTGCTCCTGGATAGGGAGAATTAATATTGTAAAAATGGCTATCCTACCGAAAGCAACCTATAGATTTAATGCAATACCCATTAAAATTCCACTGACTGACTTTACAGAAATAGAGAAAATGATCCAAAAATTCACATGGAACCACAAAAGACCTCATATAGCCAAAATACTCTTAAGCTGCAAAACAAACGCAGGTGGAATCACAATTCCTGACTTCAAGCTATACTATAGAGCAGTGGTTGCAAAAACAGCTTGGTACTGGCACAAAAATAGGACCGAAGACATATGAAACAGAATAGAAGACCCAGAAATACCTCAACACACCTGTAGCCACCTGATTTTCGACAAACGAGCAAAGCAAGTAAACTGAAAAAGGACAGCCTCTTCAACAAATGGTGCTGGGAAACATGGTTATCCACATGTAAAAAAATGAAAGCTGACCCCCATCTCTCAATATACATGAGAGTTAACTCAAAACAGATAAAAGATCTCAACATAAAACCAGAAACATTAAAACTTGTAGAAGGCAAGATAGGCAACACACTCCATCATACAGGCTTAGAAAAGTATTTCCTTAATAGGACTCCAATTGCTCAAGAAATTGCAACAAGAATAGATAAATGGGATTAGAGCAAATTAAAAAGCTTCTGCACAGCAAAAGAAACAATTAACAGAGTCAGGAAACCCCATGGAATGGGAAAAAATCTTGGCATTTTATACATCAGATAAAGGTCTAATTACTAGAGTTTATAAAGAACTCAAGAAAAAAACTCCCCAAAAAACAAACAACCCAATACACAAATGCACAAAGGAACTGAATAGACAGTTCTCAAATGAAGAGGTCTATAAAGCCAGGAAACACATGAAATAATGCTCAACATCTCTAGCCATTGTTGTTGCTGTTAGGTGCCGTTGAGTCAGTATCCGACTCATAGGGACCCTCTGTACAACAGGGGAAACACTGTTGTCAGTGCTTCTCTGCTGTTCATAGGGTTTTCAATGGCAGATTGATTTTTGGGAGGGGGTTGCCAGGTCCTTCTCCCAGTCCCTAGCCATTAGGGAAATGCAAATCAAAACAACTCTGAGGTTTCACCTTACACCAGTAAGAATGGCCAAGATCAATAAAAACAAATAAAAACAAATGCTGGCGAGGTTGCGCGGAAAGGGGAACACTCTTACATTGTTGGTAGAGCTGTAAATTGGTCCAACCACTGTGGAAATCAATATGGAGGTACCTCAAAAAACTAAAAATAGATCTATCATATGACCCAGCTATAACACTATTGGGAATTTACCCAAAGGGAGATGGGTCATCATACCACAGAGACACCTGCATCTCCATGTTCAATGCAGCGCTTTTCATAATAGAAAGGATATGGAATCAACCAAAGTGCCCTTCAACAGATGAATGGATAAAAATTTATGATATATATACACAATGGAATACTAGTCAGCAATCAAGAAAAATGAAATAAGGTCATTCGCAGCAAAATGGATGGAATTAGAGAAAATTATTTTAAGTGAACGAACACAAGCTCAGAAAGAGAACCACCACATGTTCTCACTCATATGTGGGGGCTGAATCAAAATTATAGGAAGGAAAAATCCTATTCAAAGGTCAGATCAAAATAAAAGGGGGGGCAGAAAAAGATAAGAATGGTGTCAATATAAATGGTCTAGAAAATGCATGCAATTGTTCTAACAAGATAAAAACAAAGAAGGAAAAGTTTCTATCTTAAACAGAACTGGAACCCAAGGACATATAGAAAAATATTACCAAGTAAAAGATAGAGAAGACTTAGATGGGGAGGGGGGGAAGCATAGGGGAGGGTAAGGGGGAACCTATATGAATAATGTACATCAAAATGCACATATGGAAATGTCACAATGAAAAGCATGTCAGAATGAATCACATTAAGGTGTACATTAAAATTTTCCAATAAAAAAAAGACACAGCCTAAGTAGGTTGCATTAAGTAAAATATGTATGAGAATCAGCATGGAATTTCAGAAGCTGGTCACAGTCATAATTTTTAAATGTTTACACTGTGTCCTAAAACTCTCTCCATTAGTCAGTCCCCTTGATACAGATAGAATAGTTCAGAATCAATATTTTGGTTTGTCTGTATTTGCCTGATACAACTAAAATAAAGCAAATATGGAGCTCTTTACTTGAGGAAGGCATAAGAGTGAGAAAAAAATCGTGATGAAAGATATAACCTAGTTTGACAGGGTTGTACAGGTACAAGACTCTGATGTTGAGTAAGAGATAATTTGGGGCATAATATCAAGACTCTTAATCAACTAAATATTTGGCCTGAATTTCTACATGGATGTTGAAATCTTGAAGGGAAAGGATTGTAAGTAAATATGAAAATCTGTATTCTCTAGACTACAGAAAATATCAAAGCATATTTACAAAATTGGACAACAAAGAGAAGTGATGAATCTTCCTTCAATATATATGCTCTTGACAGTACACATGATCAAAAATACGCTGGTAAATTTCTCACTATGGTAGCAGGCACTAGAAGAAGTGTTGATTCGTGGAAAAACTTCTGTCACTGATCAAGAAACTGCAAAGAGGCAGCTGCTGCTGGTGTGATTTCAGAGTCAAGAAGAGTTTTAATTCTAAGAGAATATAGGTCTTTTGAGTAGGTGAGGGAAAATGCTGGAGAAAAAAACACAAATTCTGTAAAGTTCTCAATTTGATTATTCAAGAGTGATATCAAATATTCAATATTTCATTTACACTAACATGAAACATTGCCTGCAGCTGTAGCCCTGTGGCATCCGATCCCGTCAGATTTAAGAAGCTAAGCAGGGTTAGGCCTGGTTTGTACTTGGATGGGAAACTGCCTGGGAACACCAGATACTGTAGGCTTGGGAGAAGGAACTGGTAACCCACTCCCAAAAATCAATCTGCCATTGAAAACCCTATGAATGGCAGAAAATCACTGACAATAGTGTCTCATCTGTTGTACGTAGGTTCGCTATGAGTTGGATACCGACTTGATGGTACCTAACAACATGAAACAAAACCTTTAAGGTGTAAGACAACAGCATTTATTTTAGACACTTCTCTCCTCCTTTTTTTTCCCCCACAATACTGACTACTGATTACACCCAGGCCTCACAGTTACTTTGCAAGTGCTTTATTACTGAGCTGCACCACCAACCCATTTTTTCACTTTTTTGTTTTGAGACAGGGTCTCACTTATTTGAGCAGTCTTCCTCTGGCCTCAAAATTGTGATCTTCCTGATTCCGCCTCCTGAGGTGATGGGATTATAAGTGTGGGCCACACCATGAGTGTGGGCTCAGCTTTCCCTTTTCTTTTTTTAAAACAATTAAATGATTCATTTAATTGTTTTTAAAACAATTAAATGATATTAAAACAATTAAATATTCAGATATATATATATCTGAATCATATATACCTATATATATATATATATATATACACATTTGTAACATAATCTAGTAAATACCTTGTTCTCACTCTTATAAAAATACATTACTATAAATTTAAATTATCTGAAAGAGCCAAAGTCCAAATCACTATATACACAATAGAGTTCAAAGCATAAGAGTGAGAACAGCGGCAGCACCAACACTTTTAATCATTCCACATTTCCTTTAATCACTACCTATTCATTTTTGCCATTGTATCAAGAGTACTGGTCAAAGCATACTACATGGAGGTTGAGACATACCCTTGCAAAAGTAAGCACCCTTGAATATAAAGGTAGAGTGGGCTACTATAAAGTTCATACCACAGAAAAACACACATAATATATTCACTGATAGGCAGTTTACTCTCTTTAACAAAACAATAAACAAGTAGAGTAATGTTGTACATGTGAGAACTTACCTGGCCTTTGTCCTGAGCTCTTAGGAGATGTGGTCTAAAGCCTTAGCATTTCGCCATGCAAGTATCATTATTATGCATGGAAAGACTATCAGGCCAAGTACAGATTTATGCAAATGAGTTGATTCATGTCAGATTGCTACATAATTTCAGGAAAGGTGCTGACCATGTCAGAAAGTCCAACTATGTGATTGAGTATAGGATTAAACTTTTGAATGATATTAGCCCAATCTGTAGGAAAGAGATGGAGTAGTGACTGAGCTCAGCTATGTGAAAAATGATTCAAGTGTGCCTACATGACAAAGCTCCAATACAACTCTACAAACCTGGAGAGCAGCTGGCTTCTTTGGTAATCATACATCAATTCTCTGGGAGTGTGACATGATTGAGGGCATGGAAGCTTCCTGTTTGATATCTTCACAGACTTCACTTTACATATATATTCATTGGGGTTTTTTTTTTGTTTTTTTTTTTTGTTTTTTTTTTTTAGTATTGATTGGTACACTGTATGATAAAGCTTTCATCCCAAGAATGATGTTTTCCTGACTACTGTGAGTCTATCTAGTAAATTAATTAAGGGTTTTATTGAGAAAATGTGCAACCAGTTAGTCAGATTACAGGTTGTATCTGAAGCCTGGAGCTTATAGCTGGTGTCTGAAGTTGAGGCAGTCTTTTAAGGACTACACCTCTCTCAATCTTCTCTCTCATCTCTCACTGGCTCTCATCAATGCAATGCCATGAAGCCATGGGAACTGGCTGCCATGTTGTGAGCACCCCCTGGAAAGGTGCGTTTACAGAGAATCTGAAGCTCTCCTCCAACATCCATTTGAGTGGGTTTGAAAGTGAAGTCTCTTGTCCAGTCATGCTTTTAAGTGATCATTGTCCCTTCTAACCTTGTGACTGAAACCTCATGAGAAATTGTCAAAATCATTCAGCTAAGCTGTTTTTGGATTTCTTCAACTGGGAAAATATGAGGTAATAAATGATTACTTTTTAGTGTCTTTAATGTTTATAGTCAGTTATTATGTGGTAAAAGATAACCAAGAGACAGGGAAACCAAGCCCCCCCCCTTTTTTTCTTTCAGGCATGCCACTGGAATGTGTTTTTTCAACTTTCCTGAGGAGGAATGTGTGAGGGGTTGAAGAGAGACTTGGACTTGTGACAGCATATGGAGCTCTTCCAACATGAAAGAAATAGAAGTTGAGTAAAAGGAATGGCTCTCCTGTCACACCAAATTGATTTGCTTATCATTTCTCAGAATGCATTTAAAATGTATGATATTACATTGTTGAAATAACATGATGTAATTTCCTTAAATAATGCAGATCATTATACTTATTTTCATCATAAGATGAAAAAGTTAAAATAAGATGCCATATTGTATGATAGACAATACTAAGAAATTAGACAATTATAAAATACATATTCAAATTAATACCCAAACTTCTTGTTGTTGTTGTTATTGTGAGATGCTGTCGAGTGACTCATAGTGACCCTGCATACAACTATTGTCAGTGTTTCTCTGCTGTTCATAGGGTTTTCAATGGCAGAGGAATGATTTGTGGGAGTGGATTGACAGGTCCTTCTCCCAAGCCTACAGTGTCTGGTGTTTCCAGGTGGGTCTCCCATCCAAGTACTAACCAGGCCCGATCCTGCTTAGCTTCAGAGATCTGACGAGATCAGGTGCCACAGGTCTATGGTTGCAGGCAATATCCAAACTATTTTTTTTTATAATCAATGTTTAAATCTAATTATTCTTGATGTATGGTGTATTTTTATAAGTTGTTGTTGTTGTTAGGTGCCGTCGAGTGGAGTCCGACTCATAGCGACCCTATGTACAGCAGATCGAAACCCTTGCCGATTCTGTGCCAAGCAAACAATCTTATTTATGGTTAAGCCCATTGTTGCAGACACTGTGTCAATCCATCTGGTGGAGGGTTTTCCTCTTTTGTATTGACCTGCCACTCTCCCAAACATGATGTCCTTCTCCAGGGACTGATCTCTCCTGACTACATATCCAAAATATGTAAGACGCAGTTTGGTCGTTCTTGCTTCCAATGAGCACTTTGGTTGCACTTCTTCTAGGACAGATTTGTTGGTTCTTTTGGAGTCCATGGTATATTAAATAGACGTCTCCAGCACCACAATTAGGGCTGGAATTTAGCTCAGTTGGTAGAGCACTGCGCTGCAGTCTCTGAGGGCCTGAGTTCAATTCCCAGCACCACAAAAATGGGAGAAGGGCCTGGCAATCCACTCCCAAGGCAATCCCGAAACAGCCATTGAAAACCCTATGAGGGCCACTATGAGTCAGATACCAACTCGACCTAACAGCACCTAACAGCAACAACAATGGCTAGGAATACTGATTTTTATAAGTAGGATCTTTAAAATCAGACTCTTGGCCTTCTCATCTGAACTTTCACTGACAATTCCTTATTCACTCAGAAGGACAAATATGGTTTTTATCTCTTTTCACTTTTCACATAGCCCACCAGTTGCATTCTTGACACCGAAAAGGAGTGAAAGTTTATGTTCACATAAAAACCCATACAAAAATATTACAGCAACTGTATTTGTAATAGCTAGACCTGAAATCACTCAGATAGCCTTCAATATGCAAATAGTTAAATTGTGGCACATTCTTACCATTGAGTCTTTCTCAACAAAAAGGGGACAAGAATTGTTAATACATGCAACAGCACAGATGAATTGTGCTCAGTGATAAAAAAAATGCCAATTTCAAAAGATTATTTGATTTCATTTATATATAATTCCTGGGCTGGGATGTAGCTCAGTTGGTAGAGCACTGTGTTGCAGTCTCTGAGGTCCCGAGTTCAATTCCCAGCACCGCAAAAATGGGAGAAGGACCTGGCAATCCACTCCCAAGGCAATCCCGAAACAGTCTGCCATTGAAAACCCTATGAGGGTCGCTATGAGTTGGATACCGACTCGACGGCAACTAACAACAACAACAACATATATAATTCCTGAAATGACATCATTATAGAAATGGAGAAGAAATTAGTGATCTCCAAGGATAAGGAGGAAGCAAAAGTGAGAATTAAATGTCTGGATCTATGAAAGAGCAACCGAGGTAAACTCGAGGGGATAGTCATAGTCCCTACCCTGACTGTATCAATCTCAGTATCCTAGTGATATATAGTAGTTTCAGATGACGCTGTCTTCAGGAAACAGTATAGTATACATGGGGCTTCCTCATATTATTTTTTACAATTTTTATGTGAACCTACAAAAATCTTGTAATGTAAAGTTTAATTTAAAAAGATAGATTTTTGAGCATGGGATAAAAAGTATGAGCAGAGACAAAATCTTATTTAAAAATAATGGCACATAGAATAACAAAATACAAATTTATATGATAAAAGTTCATTCTCTAAATTTTTAACCACTTCTCATATCCTGTATCCAAACTCTACCATAGTTTTGATCATATCTTTTCTCTTCCTAGAATTCTCTTTGCCATTAACTGCCCAATGCACAAAAGACAAATGTCTTCCTCTGAGATTGTAAAAAATATTTATATCAACAATATAATAATACTCAAATAGGTATCCTCACAGAAGGAATTTACTTATAATAATTGTTGAGTTAGGAGACATTTGATAAATCTTAATAACCTTGAAAATTTCATTTTATTGCATTATATAACAAATTTGGAAACTTAGATATTCAAAATCAAGAAACAAAATCTGAAAAGTGTGAATTTTATCTTCCTTCCTTCCTTCCTTTCTTTCTTTCTTTCTTTCTTTCTCTCTTTCTTTCTTTTTTTTGGGGGGTGGGGGTACTGGGGGTTGAACCCAGGGCCTGGCGCTTGCGTGCTCTGCAAGTGCTAGACCAGTGAGCTGAACCCTCAGCCCTTTTTTTTTTTTTTTTTACTCTTTTGAGACAGGGTCTAAGTTAAGCAGACTGCCTCTGGTCTCGCTTGCTATCCTCCTGCCTCTGCCTCTCGAGCCACTGGGATTATAGGCGTGCACCACCATGCCCGGCTCAATTTTATGCTTCTTATGCCATTTCTGAGGCTGGGGTTTAGCTCAGTTGGTAGAGCACTGCCCTGCAGTCTCTGAGGCCCCGAGTTCAATTCCCAGCACCGAAAAAATGGGAGAAGGGTCTGGTAATCCACTCCCAAGTCAATCCCAAAACAGTCAGCCATTGAAAACCCTGTGAGGGTCTCTATGAGTCAGATACTGAATCGACGGCACATATCAACAACAACATGGCATTTCTACTCTGATCTCTATTACTTGGGAACTATGAAGATCAAAAATTATTTTGAAGTAAATGTGGAAGCAAGCTATCATGTAAAAAAGTACTACTCATAGTTCTCTCACTTGTTTATGTTTATTTTATTTTACTAAGCTTTGTATTGCACAGCAGTGTAGAATTCTCCCTTTCATGTACAATCACTTAAACAGCAAATAATTGCTTGTTAGGTAGTGCCAAGTTGGGTCGGTTTATAGTGACTCTATGCCATTCATACCATCTTTTTTGTGCTTAAATGCCTTTTTGCAGCCAATGTGTCAATCCATCTAGTTGAGAGTCTCCTTTTCTTCATTGACCCACCATTCTTCCAAACATGATGTTCTTCTTCAGGGATTGGTTCATCCTGACAACATGTCCAAAATACGTAAGATATAGTCCAGCTATCCTTGCTTCCAAGGAGCTCTCTGTTTGTACTTCTTTTAGGATGGACCTATTTGTTCTTTTGGAAGTCCATGGTATATTCAATATTTGCCTCCAGCACCATAATATTCCCTTAATTTGTGTTAAATAAATTAATGATTTTTATATCAAAATTCCAATCACAAATGATGTTAGAATATTGCATACAAATAAAATTCACTGCATATTTTATATATGCTAATGATATTGTTGAAATATACTTTGACTTTGATAAATTTCATTCTAAATTTAACTTATGTCTCTGTATCTTATTTATTCAGCCTAAGAGGTATCCCTCTAGGTCCTCATCTTGCTCTTTTCTGTATAAGAAAATATTTTTGTAGACAATTCCTTCCAAGTCATTTACAAAATATTTATAGTATTATCTAGTATCTAATATTTCATATATATGTAGCACAGTGTTGGGGAGTGGTTCCTTCTGTTGTACATGGGGTGACTATGTGTCATACTCGGCTCAACAGCATCAAACAACAACAATAATATTTTCATGGAAAATAACCATAACCATGCTTATATCTGGATACCTTTTACTAAGTTTTACTCTGATACTAGCAATAACAATATATAAAGATGTCTAGAACTCTTTGCAAGGAAAGTACAGAAACAGATTTCAATGAAAAACATTACAAAAATTTCTAAAGTGTTTGATCCAATGGAAGAAGTACAATCAAATAAAGATAAAAGCTGACATAAAAAAAGGTAATTTTCATATAGAAAAGTAATTGTTAGATTAAAGGCAGGCAAAAGAGGTTCTTACCATTTTAGTGATAACATAGTCAACCAAAAAATATTGGGGATATTGTCCTTTACAGAACTGTGAATTCATTCCTGTCATCTCTGTAAGATGTTCTTTTTTCTACAATATCAGGATACCTTTTGGCTTAGAGTTTAATTTGCAAGGTGTTTTCCAAGTAATTCAAGTAGGGACTATTTCAGATAAAAACTTATTTTAATTATTAACTATCCTCACCTTATAACCAATAAATTGCATAGTTTATGTGATATTTTACAGCCACATATTTCCTTAAAAACTATATATCCCAAGTTTATTTACAATAAAATATATAGAGAAGATTATATCCTGCAAGAAGCATTTGATAGATAATGAGTATTAATTTCTAACAATAAACATGCTGTTACCATATTTACCAAGTGGCCACACATTAGGGGTTTTTAGTTAAGGTCATACATTTTTCTCCAAGGCATGATTCAGACTGACTTGTTTACACATGTATTGCTAAATCTTTTCTTCCCATACATGCCTTAGGATATTGGGAAATTATAAAACTGAATTTAATGAATCAGGTAAACCAAGATATTCATGAATATTTAGGTATTTTTAATGTAAAGATGGTTATTATCACATAAAAGAGTTACAGAAAAGAGTAAAATAAGAAAATAACTTCCAATGTCTATATGACTTTCAATCTTTTGTACATTGCTCACCTCCCATTCTGACCACCGTACATTATTTGTAGTACACATCCAGGTTGTTAGAATTCCAAAAATTCACCATGAAGACTTGAACATCCACATATCTGTCATCTCTGTTTTTAAACATGCTGTTCCTTTGAGTGTCATTGTTCTTTCCAAATATATTGAAGTGTTTCTTAATGGATGAATGAATCCTGATCATACATTGTTCTCAAACTGAGTTGATTCTTCCCCTTATAGCCGTCATTGTTTTTTTCCACAGTTGTCTAATAAGTCTTCCATGTTATATCATTCTTAAACCATAACAGTAAGTATAGTTATTCAGTTTATTTAGAAGTATCATTTTTACCAACTTGTTAGTGAATTAAAAGAGTATATTTTATTCATATTTAAATACCTAGTCCATGTCATGGATCTTAAGAAGTACCATCTATAATCAAATAAGATGAAGTTAGGAGCATGTGTAAAGGATATTGTGCATACAAAAGAGCAGTTTGTAAACCAGGAGACTCCAACCTTAAAAGTTAAAGTACATCTTAATAAATATAATTTTTGTAATTATCTGTTATATATGAATATTCATTCATCTATAGACTATCGGTTTAAAGCCACTGAATTAGACTGGCAATAACATAAAGCATGTTTTGTGTTCTGTTATTAGAGCTACTATTTTGGAAAAATGAGAATAACATAAATTATGCCTGCATGTCTATGGAGAGTTGGCCTAGTGGTATCTAAATTATGATTTCTATTTTCTTTTTTCTTTGGTGATATTTACTAGTGTTTAATAAATTAAAAAATGAATAAATGATGATGAGGATCTATACTGAGATGATCTGGATCATTCCTCTGCATATTTAGTAATGGGAAGAGCAAGAATTACAGCATAACTGTTTGGTCTTTATACTCAAAAGTCTGTCAGTGGTTATGAAGAATTTTAGGAATATATTACATACTCTGGAGCCAAAATTCACAGATCACTACAGATGTCCTCATGAAGTTACAAGATTACAGTGTCCAACAGTTAAAATTGTCTGTGGGTATAGAATTTGACATTAGAATAATATTTAATATATAATGGAAAGGTAATCCAAAAATTTTTATAATAATGAAGATTAAAATTTGTGAGATATTTAATATTTTATTAAAATATGTATAAGGTAATAAAATATAATGTGGCATAGCCTACTTTTAAAACATGAGACATTGCTACTTAATTTTAAGTACTTAAATCAATGTCCTATTTCATAATTGTACTATTTCATAAATACTATACTATTTCATAAATGCACTATTTCATAAATAATTTGAAAATAAATAGGACATTGATACAGTTACAGTAAGAAGCTAAATACATGCTCTACGTGTTTTACCCTCTGTAGTAACAAACACAAAGATACATCTCAAACATATGCACACATACACACCCACACTACCTGTCCAGAAATTGGTTGAAAAGGCAAGCACCTTATTTAATGTTTATTCATGTTTTTCAAAATCAAGGCCATTGTATGGATAGCAAAATTCAAAATATTTTTAAAAATTTTCCTCTCTGTAACTGTATTTGGTATCTATTCAGTTTCTGCAACAGATGTAGAGGTAAGTTGAATGATATCATGGCATACAGTTTCAAATAAAAAGTACTATAAAATGAGTGGTTCTTCAAAAAGTCAGAGCACTTGTGGAGCTTTGAATTATTTTCAAATTCTAACTTGTTACATATTAGAATCTCAGATCTGATAGAAGAAAATTCATTTTACTTTGGCACTTGCTGACAATTGAATCATCAGAAATATGAACAAATATTAGAATTGAGGTAGAAGTATACAATGATATTTTATATAACTATGGTTCTTAAAGATAAATTCCACCTGAACTTACTTACCAGGTATCTGGTATAGGAATTGAGAATAAACTTTCTGAAAAGTACAAGGCATATTCCTTTTGAATTAGTTGGAAAACCCTGCCTATGATACATAACTTTTGTAAGTGTTAAAAAATGTGGTAAATATGTGTATGTGTGTGCATATATTATATATAGTTGTTGTTGTTAGGTGCCATCAAGTCAGTGTCCAACTCGTAGTGACCCTACATACAACAGGCAGACAAACCCTACTGTCAGTGCTTCTCTGTTATTCATAGGGTTTTCAATGGCTAATTGTTTTTTGGGAGTGGGTTGGGGGGTCTTTCTCCAAAGCCTACTGTATCTGGTGTTCCCAGGTGGTCTCCCATCCAAGTACTAAACAGGCCCAACCCTGTTTAGCTTCTGAGACCTGACAGGATCAGATGCCACAGTGCTATGGCTGCAGGATATATATATATATATATATATATATATATATATATATATATATATATATCCTGGAGAGAGAGAGAGAAAGAGAGAGAGAGAGACAGAGAGAGAGACAGAGAGAGAGAGAGAGTTAGTAAATATAGAATGCAAAAAGGATGTTATATAGTTTTAGAGTCAAAATTTGGAAAATATATTAAAACTCAAAATTTAATAATAATTATGAACAGATAAAAAAATTTGAATTTTTATCATTTTAAGAAAATAAAAGTAAGCATATTGTGATTCAAAAAAGACTGGAATGAGTAGGCAAAATATTGAGAATATCTAGCCAGGCAAGGTGGTACATGCCTGTAATCCCAGCAACGCAGGAGGCAGTGGCAGGAGCATAGCAACCTCAAAGCCAGAATCAGCCTACGTAACTTATCAAGACCCTGACTCAAAACCAAAAATAATAATAATGAAAATGGATTGGAGATGCAGCTCAGAAGTAGAGCACTTACAAGATATATATGTGGTCCTGGATTCAATCCCCAAGTACTGAAAAAAAAAATTGTAGCTAGATGACAAAATGGAATCCAGAAAAAAATAGAAATGCTATAGTCATGTCTGTTCTCAAACCACAATGCATTTGAACTAGAAATTCATAAGAGGAATATATTTGGAAATCTCAAAATATTTAAATATTGCTATGAGTTCATGAGTTAAATGTCATATTTATGAATAAAATTAGAAATCATGAATGAAATGAAAATATTTTAAACTAAATGGAAATTTCAATAATTTTTAAAATCATAGGGACAAGGTGTAAGTAATGTTTGGAAATGTATAGCATGCAATATAAATATTAGAAAAGTAAAAAGTATAAAATCAATATTTAAGTTTTCACCTAAGAAACAAATAAGAAAAATTAAATCCAACTAAGCAGAATAGAAGATATCAATAAGGACAGAGAAAACATCAATGAAAGTATAAAAAGAAAATCAGGAGTAAAAATCATAATCAGTACATGTTTTTTGAAAGGATTAATGAAATTGATAAAACTCTATTTGGGAACTAGGGGAAAATAGGGAAGATTCAAATTATTAAGATTTGAAATAAAAGTCACTGCTACAAGACTCATGAAAATTAAAAGAATAGTAATAAATAATATGACAAATTCTATGCCTATAACTTAAAGTATATATTAAATGGATCAATTCTTAGAATTGGTCAAAATTTAGGCAACAAAAAAGATGCTCTAAATAGGAATAACAAAATCTATTAACAAAATGGAATGAATATTTAATAACATCCCAAGGAAAAGGCACAGGGCCTAAAAGAGTTTCCTGGTAAATTCCTACCAAACATTTAAGAAGAAATGATATCTGTCTCTTCAGTGTCCTCTTGAAGATAGTGATAAAGGGAATACATTCTAACTCATCTATGGACTATTTTCATCCTAACATCAAGTCCACACAAAGACTAAAAATACAAAATGAAAGGCCAATATTTATATTCATCATATAAATGAAAAAATCTTCAAAAAAGAAAAACAGTAGCAAATCAAATCTAACATTTCAGATAAAAGAATTTTACTCTTTGTCTAAATGAAGTTTACTCCATGTATGCAAGGCTCCTTTAACACTGGAAAACAATGTACCTTCCTGGGTAATATGGTGGATTCCAAGATGCCTTTGTGTGACATTGTGAATGAAAAGAGTATAACAATGAACAGATTTTATTCAAAAAGCAAAAAAAGAGGAAGAGCATTGACAATTACTAGAGAGGTGATAGGACAGCTGAAAAGTACAGAGAATCAGAAAGGCTATAAAGAAGGAGAACACAGGAAACAGCCAGTGAACACTGCCCTGACTCCTCAGAGACAGAGGGGAAGCCAAAGCCATGTCCACAAGAATTGTTTTTATTTATTTATTTGTTTTGCAGTGCTGGGATATTCAACCCAGGTTCTCACATATACTTTGCCAGTGCTCTGCTACTAAGCTACACCTCCAGCCTATCCCTCATGTTTTCTGTTTTTAATCATGAGACAGGGTTTCCCTAAATTATGCAGACTGCCTATGGCCTTGAACTTTTAATCCTCTGGCTTTCACCTCCTGAGTCACTGGGATTATAGTTGTCCACCACTTCGCCTGGCTAAAATTTTAATTCTGTTTTTTTGTTTTTCATTGCTGGTGATTGAACCCAAGACCTTGTACAGGCTAAGCAAGTGCTATACCACTGAGCTACAACTTCAGTCCCTTTTAAACAGTTTTATATGTTTAAGGTTTTTTTATTCCTCTTCTTATATGTATCTAATTTTATTTAGGAAATTTTTATTATGTAGTCAGATATTTTATCTCATTCTCTCCCTCATAATTTTCTTTTTTTCTTCTATTTAACCTTGTTCTTTGTTTTTTCCCTTTCTTATACCATCTTTTTCTTTGATTTTTTAGTATTACTCTTACCTTAATTAATTTTTAACTTCATAGCTTAGTCTACAGTACTTTGCCATTTTCTTTTCTATGTTTTTTGTTGGCTCTGTAATTGTCTATAACTAATTTTTATTGCATATGCATATCTGGTTTGGCTTGTTATTGCCATTATGGTAGTTTGTTTTCTCTGCTCTGAGTAATGGGGATGCAAGGCTCAAGAGAAATCCACTTACTATAAAAACTCCTAAGTAAAACTAGGAAATATCCATCCCAACAGAAGCACAAATCACAACTTTAAAACACAAGAAACATGAAAAGTAAGACAAGACAACTCAAAAAGATCAAAATTCCTCAATAACTGAATCCAAAGATAACAACTTAGATAACATGTTGGAGAAAGAATTCAAAAGTCTAGTTCTACGAATAATCAATGACACCAAAGAGGAATCAAAAAAGAAGATGAATAAAGTAAGAAAGCTGATTTAGTACCAGGACAACAAAGTCAACAACATGGATGAGTGAATGAGAAATCCAGCAACGACATCACAGAAAAAAGTCAAACAAACAAAACCCAGAATTATTTGGAAATGCAAAACTCAATAAATCAACTAAAAACACACAGCAGGAAGCAGCAGCAATAGAGCATGTAAATCAGAAGAAAAATATCAAGAATTCAAGGAAAAATTAGGAAATGCTGTATTTAGACAATGACAAAGAAAAAATGAATAAACAAGCAGAATAACAACATTCAAGAATTCTAGGACATAATCAAGAGACTAAAACTAATAATCCAAGAGGTAAAAGGAGCTGAAATTAAAAACTAACATCACAGAAAATTTATTCAATGAAAATA
>VMDO01022393.1:0-33546 GCA_007922755.1 Pedetes capensis | reverse complement strand
GACTGTCCTGTAAACATTAACTTCCTGTTTTATCCATAGAGTTTCCATTTAATAGGACAGAAAATATATACATGAGATCTGGGTGGAACTGCATTTAAGTTTAATGGAAGTAAACACAAAAACTTGAAAACCACATCAACTTTTGCCGAAATGTTTAGCTTGATGAGTTAAGAATCATAGAAACAATCTTTTCATTGCTTTATTGTGGGAATTAAATTTAACATATTGATTTCAGCTGTCCTCAAACAAATAATTTGATAAAATATTCATTTAATTGCTGTTCTTATTAATTTGTTTTTAAAGTCCCTCTGCCATGTGTCATTGAGGAACACAACAGATCTCTCCAATTATAAAAAAAAAAAAATGTTTATTGGTGCATGGCAAGTGTATACCTCTGAGGTCCCTGGCAACAGTAAAATGGAAAATTAAACCAAAACTACATGCAAGTTGAAGTGAATCACTGGTCAATGAGCATTTAGGAAGGGATGCCAAGCAAATAAACAGTCAATCCATTAGTTAGTTATTGTCAGCACTAAATGAATAAAACTCTTGAGAAAAAATCATGGCAGTATGGTGAGAATCTGTGTTAAGTTTGTTGAGCCCAATGGAAATGGCTGAAATGAGCACATGGCTGCTGTGAAACAGAGGAATGTGGGTATGGTGGCCAGGCTGAAAGATGCCTCTTATTCTAGACCTGCTGATGAGCTCCAGTCACTTAACGGCATCCTGAAAAACAGCTGGCACATAACCTTCAAATATTGATTTAGTGTTTACAAATCTGGTTCAGTTTCTAGGCAAACAGCTTATATAAACATAGTGTGCCATCTGGTTTTATGGCTCAAGTGTTCCAACTCTACTTTTCCCCAGGTGTGGGGACCATAATTAATTTTTAGCAACTTATAGTATGCCTTTACTTCTGGTAAGGTAGTTAAGAACTGGGTAATATTGGATACAAATTTGGGGTTCTGGGAGCAGGAGATTTTTCAGATAATTGTTAATAACAAAAAAAGAAATCACTGCCAGCCATGTATGTGGTTCCAGTAAGAAAGTGGTAAGTCAAGAAGGAAGTGGATTTTACAGGCAATATGTACTTTTGTTATGCTACATTTACCACACATTATCAAAGGCAAACATGGGGAAACGAGAGGTTTTTGAGGAGACAAACAAGTTTTGGACTTTGTGCAAACAGTCATCATGGTTCCAAGAATGGTAGCCAAGCAGAGTTTAAAAGTGGGGTTGATGTGGACCTTAAAGTGTGTGGAATTTAGGTGGTAAGAAGCACTGTCATTAAAACCGTGCATTCCTTCCTCACTAACCTGGCTGCCTATGAAATTGTCTTTCCAAGATTATCCTGTAGATTGTAATTTCACACTTTGTATTTTTGCTTAACTGAACAGGCTTTTCCACTCAGCAAGAAAAAACTTTGCAGGGTTCATAGGATGAGGCTGGGGAAGAGTTGATCATACTCTGTTAACTCACCTATTGTGAAGTTGTTAGGAAATATAATGACATTATGGAGAAACTAGTTTATGCTTTTTTTGTCAGATTATCCTTCACTCAAGAAAAATTTGTACTTGGTACAAGCAAAAGAGTACAAATTGTACTATAAGGCTTCACTGGTTCTTGCTACATAATAATCTCACTCTCAGCTTCACTTTCCTTTAATTTTTCTCTTTGATCATTTTTTTCTACTTTAATTTACCTTGCTCTATTTTTTCTCCACTTACTCTATTGTTGCCTGTAGCTGGCGCACTGTGGTTTCTGATCCTGTCAGATCTTGGAAGCTAAGCAGGGTTGGGCCTGGTTAGTACTTGGATGGGAGACTGCCTGGGAACACCAGGTGCTATAGACTTGGGACAAGGACCCAGAAACCCACTCCCAAAAATCAATCTGCCATTGAAACCCCTATGAATAACAGAGAAGCACTGACAATAGTGTTTCACCTGTTGTACTTAGGGTTGGACACCAACTTGACAGCACCTAACAACAACTCTATTGTTAATACTTTCATTGGAACAATGTGAGTTACAAATGGATAATTTCATGAAAAACTGCATTCCAATACTCTTCTCCAAACCACTTCACATCTTCTGACTACAATGCATGCTGTTGTATTTCTGATATATCATGGTATGTGTCTACTACTTTGTAGAAATGATGAATAAGTCCAAGAGGAAATTTTCTTCCTCATCTTCTTCTTTTTCTCTTTCTTTTCTTCTCCTTTTCCTTCTCCAGCTTCTGCTGGTGATTGAACCCACAACATCACGTGTGCTAGGGAATTCTTCTTGGTCAAGTTAATTTACTTATCTTATTATTGTTGTTGTTAGGTGCACTCAAGTTGGTGTCCACCTCATACAGACCCTACATATAATAGGTGAAACAGTATTGTCAGTGCTTCTCTGCTATTCATAGAGTTTTCAATGGCAGGTTGTTTTTTGGGAATGAGTTGCTGGGTCCTTCTCCCAAGCCTACAGCACGTGGTGTTTCCAGGCAGTCTCTCTTGCAAGTACTAACCAGGCCGGACCCTGTTTAGCTTCCAATATCTGACGGGATCCGACGCCACAGTGGTATGGCTTTACTTAGACCTCGTTTATACCATGAGACAATTTATACAATTGGGTCATCAAAAATATTTCAAGATAAGTGAAATAAGCCAAGCACAGAAAGCCTAGAACCACATGATATCACTTATGTATGAAATCTAAACAAGTTAATCTCAAGAGTTGAGAACAAAATGATACTTACCCATGGGCTGGGATGAGTAAGAGGAAGGGAGAGATATGGAAAGGTTCATCAATGGGCAGTAAATTACAATTATATAGGAGAAAGAAGTTCTGGTGTGCTATTGCACAGTAGGGTGACTGTAGATAACAATAAGACACTGCACATGTCAAAAAAAAACTGAAAAAAGGGATTCTGAAACTTTTCATTATAAAGAAATGATGTTTGAGAAGATAAATGTATTTAACCTGATTTGAATGTTATACAATGTATGTGTGTATCAAAGCATTACATTATACCCTATTAACGTGTGCAAGTTTTATGTTTTCATATATCAGTTTAAATAAATTTAATTTTTTTCAAGAAAAATCACAGCTCTCTGAAGAGGGTAAATGTTAATTTTTTATTTAGATGGCTATAACAACATTGGGGTATGTTTCATCTGTTGTACATAGGCTCACTATGAGTCAAACCCAACTCAATGGCACCTAACGACAACAACAACAACAACATACACTATCAGAATTATCCTTAATATTTCTAATAAATTTCTTCTTTTACAGTTGTATTCGTGAAGTTGGAATAAAGTTAATTAACCACATTCTTATACATGTTCCCCCACCACCATTATGTACTCCCACAAGAGATTTTAATACAATGACCCTATAACTAAGAAGACAGTTTCCCTAATTGTTATGCTTCACACTGCAGAAATCTGATTGTTGTTGTTGTTAGGTGCCGTCGAGTCGGTATCCGACTCATAGTGACCCTCATAGGGTTTTCAATGGCTGACTGTTTCGGGATTGCCCTGGGAGTGGATTGCCAGGCCCTTCTCCCATTTTTGTGGTGCTGAGAATTGAACTCGGGACCTCAGAGACTGCAGCGCAGCACTCTACCAACTGAGCTAAATCCCAGCCCAGAAATCTGATTAGTAATAATAAAATCATTTAATATAACGTGTTCACTATAAGTCCTAAGAAATGTGCACAACTTATACCAGGTTTCTGTAATTATAACGATGCTCTCATTCCATTTGGACACTTGTCTAAGGCCTACCATGTGTTAGAATCTTGGAATCGAGGTGTTACTAAGATATACTCTCAATTATTTCAGAGTTAAGGAGACAGGTACACAGGCACATCACATTGTGATAAGTAAGACCGAAAGGGAGTACAGACAGTTAAGTTTCCCACTCCGATTGTGGTAGATGTTCAAAAAAGCTTCCTAGAAGGGATGACATGGAGGCCAAAGCAACTAGGAAAGGTGAGCACAATGTTAGCCAGGGGAAAACACAGGTTTGCTTCCCAGGCTGAGCAAGCAGTACATGCAATGACCTGGGGAACTAGCTAACAGTGAGGGAAGCTCAACACGGAGATGAGGTCAAAGAGGAACACAGGGCACAAATGGACACTAAAATGCAGTAAAGAGACATAACAAAAGATGTGCTTCAGGAAGCACATTATTTTGGATGTGTGTAGTCGGCAAGGCCAGAAGCACAGAGTGAAGAAGTGACTAAAGCAATCAAAGAGACCTAGTTTTCATACTGCATCAAATTTCCCAGAGTCCAAGAAAACACTATGGATAGTTGTTTTGCAATGTCCGCTAGTTCTTTCCTATTGGTATCTTAGTTGGAACAACAGGAGAGATCCAGTAAAAGGAAGAGGCAAAAGTGCGCTGTAGATATGTTCATGTGTAATTACTCCATTTCCTCTCCAATGTCCATGTTCTGGCTGTTGGTACTTCACTGACTCTTCCAAATTTGAGGATTAGTCAGATACGCCTGAATCCTCAGACTCCAAGTACATCACTAAACAGGCTTAGAGTCCTATGTGTCTCTGGACAGGGTAAGGAAATATCCAACAAGAGGTGATTATCAGAAATGAGGCCTGAGGAGAGTCCAAAAAAATATCTATGGTAAAATAAAAGTAACAATATTTTTAGACATCAAAGATATTACAAAGTGTCAATTTTCTATTCCATTTTTGTTAGGTTAGGTGCCTTTGAGTCATTTCCGACTCATAATGAACCTTATAGGGTTTTCAATGGCTGATTGTTTCAGGATTGCCTCAGGAGTGGATTGCCACGTCCCTCTCCCATATTCCATCTTTAATATTCAGCTAAATATCAGTTGTCTTCACTTTAAAAAACTTTGAGGCATCTTCTCTCCAATTCCTTCGCCTTGCCCCCACCTTACAACATCAAGGCTCTAGATATATACTACCATTCGAATATCATGGTTCTGAACTAAATGCATTTTACTTGGTGAAATTCACATAATTAGAAATGCAAATTCTCCCAGACTATGACCTTTACACTGCTCTTGTTTTCTTTCAGGCTAGGCTTCCCTGCTGAACACCCACCACCATTGTACCCTGCCTCTGCACAGCTGTATATGATCAGGGTGCAAACTGCTATTCATTCCATTCTCTTTCTTCCACAACTATTGGACCCATACCTCCTCCAGAGGAGACCATTGTTATACCAGCTCCTATATGATGTCTCTCTTAGGTTTTGAGAAAACTTTCCATGACATTGTAATCACCTCTATTATCACCTTGCCAAGTCTCTTTTCCCACTTGTTCTTGAGCCATTTTTGTTTAATATTATTATTTATTGAGTAAATTCTGGTAGCTTTGTCTGCTATGGGCTGTTCTTGCCCTCCATATATCTCCTTTCCTCATGGATTCACTCACACCCTGGCTGTTGACAGCACTTAGATTGCCCTTAGATAACAGAAAACATCTCACCCAAGGATGCCCGAGAGATTAAATCTCTGTCCCATAGTACATATGGAATTTCAAAAAGGTCCCAAATTGCAACCCAATACCTAATGGCTGGGCAGTTCTGATATACAACTTACACATCAGATAGACAGAGCCTAGACTTTACCTGAGGTCACATCTTTACTAGTTTGTTTTTCCTTCCCTATTCTGCTTCCCTTATGTTTTCTAAAGAGGCCCATCTCCAAAATTCGTGTGTACCAGAAACCTGTCTCAGTCCCTGCAACTAAGGAGCCCAACTCAAGACACCTTTTATCAATGCAGAGCTTATCATTGCCATGGTCTCTTATTGTTGTAGGTGGGCTCCTCTGCATGTGTCTATAGCCAGGCAAAGGCAAGGTCAGAAAATTCCTGTACCACACATACAACTTCACTACCTGCCTCTTTGTATTTTAAAAAGCATATACTCCTCAAAGCTCCCCAAGCGTCAGTACTCCTGGGGCTCAGGAGAATTTGGCTTCCCTGGCTATGGGAGCCACAGTCATGGGAGCCCTGGAGCTGTTGGGCAAAGATATTGTTGTGTTTGAACCAAGATACAAAGCAGGTTAAAAGTCCCAAAAGAAATCCCATGAATTTCCCAAGTGCCTGTGTAGCATCCTCCCTTTGTCAGTCCCCATTTTTCATGTTCCTACACTGCCAGGGCCAGAGGCTCAAAAAGGACACAACTGATTTGGGGAAGGGGTAGTGAAGGAAAATGGTGTATGTGAAGGCTACTGTGTGAACCACTTCTCCCACCCTTCTCACCTTGTAGACAACTCTCTCCGTTTTCCATTTTAGTGTGGCTATAAAAGGTATGCCTGCAGCCATACCTGATCTTGTCAGATCTTGGAGCTAGGCAGGGTCAGACCTGGATAGTACTTGGATGGGAGACTGCCTGGGAACACCAGGTCCTGTAGGCTTGGGAGAAGGACCTGGCAGCCCACCCCCAAAAACCATCAACCATTGAAAACCCTGTGAATAGCAAAGAAGCACTAGTAATACTATTTTGTTTATTGTACATAGGTTTGTTATGAGTCGCATATTAACTTCACAGAATCTAACAATAACAACATAAAAGGTATTTCTGTTCTGCCCCATTCTGCCATGCCTTTACCCTGGGGTCCTATTTTGGGCCTGGGTTGGGCTCACTTGAGACTAGTCTTAGGAGAGTGCTAAGCTGTAGACTGCTTTTTACCTCCCGGACACCCTCACATGGGTCTTTCTGTATTATTTCATAACACTCTTTGAGGTTTAATAAAACATGTAGGAGATAAAAAAAAAAAGGCCTATCCCAAACTTCATCTGGTCATTACATTCTCAAGTTTTCATTGCTCTTTGAAGTTACTGACCTCGGACAATTTTCTCAAATTGTTAGCCATTTTCCGATGCTCTAGTAATTAACATATCTTGAGCTCATTCATGGCTTTCACTTGGTAGGCTGTCATAATTACTACTCAAAAAACCTGTGCTAAGTATTTCATGTATACAAATACGGTAACTACACAAAGATCCTATAGAAGCTATCACACTATCACTCACATTTAAAGATGAGAAACAGGAGTGTGAAGAGTTAAACGATATTGTTATAAGTATATGTAGTAGTCAGAATTCAAGAGTTTATAGTGTTAATCCAAGTACTGATGTCCAAATATTTTCCTACCTAGCTGTGCCCACTTAGGAACATAATCTATGATGATTTATTAATATTTCTTTTTAGGAAGTGATTTGTGCAATATTTCCAATTTTTCAAGTACTTTAAATGCAGTAAATTAAAAGCAGGTATAATTTCTGATAAGAGAAGGTAAAAAATATGCTTTGCAATAAGTAGGAATACAGTATAGTGACTAAACTTGTCCTTATTCTATCTGACTTTAAGTTCCAACTTTGTCGTAACAAATGATGGACATTGTTCTATTTTACAAGATTCTCTTGGCCTGTTTTCTCATCTCTGAGATGAGGATGATACTACCAACCTCAAGTTGTTGGGAAAATTAAATAAATTGATAGATCTAAAGTTCCTAGGAAAATGTGCATCATGTAGCCACAGTTCTTCAACATCTTTGTCCTCATTGAAACCAGCTCCATATGTATTTTGTTAGGCCAGGTCAGGGACACCAGAATTACAATGACAAACAGCCTGAGATGATGGGACATGGACTGGCTCATATGCACACTATTACTGTGAGGTAATCCTGTATAACTGTGATGGGAATGGACAATGATATTGGCAAACAGCAAACAATTGTGTAAAAGTATTAAGAAGCTCTTCTGCCAGTTTTTGGTGCACAGAGATGACCAGAGAGCATGGCGAGGACTGAGGGTAATAGGGAGGCCACAGAGCACAAGAGTGCCAGAATAAAGCATGTCACACTTGTCTTGGGCTCCTCAAACATGTGTTGGTTTCATTGTGCAGCTCAAGCATCCCACTCTTTTCAGAAGCTTAGTTTGGGTACAAGATAGTCCCTCCCCAAAGTATCCTGTTCCCGGAATTTCCAGGTAAATCAATGACAGTAACAACCCTTCAGTTAATTTGCCTCCACCATTTGTCATCCCAGTCTCATTTTCAACATAGAACTACCTCTGTACACCTCCTCTCCCCATACTGCTGACAAAATGGTTCCAAAACTAATAGGGAAACCACTAAAAAAGAAAAACAAATTAGTAACTTTCTTAAGAAGGCTCCAGTATTTGCAATGCTTTCTGCTAAAAACACATCTTCACTTAAATTCAGAGGTAGTCCCTCTTCCCTGCCAAAGTCTTGCAAGAGTGGTGGTTTGCCTAACTCATTGCTGTTGTTGTTGTTGTTAGACATCATCATGTCAGGTCTGATGCACAGCAAACCTATATACAACAGAATGAAGCAGTCCTCGACAACTGTGCCAAACACATGATCTTATTTATGTTTAAGCCCATTGTTGCAGACACTGTGTCAATCCATCTAGTTGAGAGTCTTCCATTTTTTCATTGACCTGCCACTCTCCTACACATGATGTCCTTCTCCAGGGATTGGTCCCTCCTGGCAACATGTCCAAAATACACAAGACTCAATCCAGCTATTCTTGCTTCCAAGGAGCAGCCTAGTTGCACTGCTTCAAGGGCAGATTTGTTGATTTTTATGGCAGGTCATGGTATATTCAATAGACATCTCCAGCACCATAAATCAATAGCATCAATCTTTCTCCTGTCTCCCTTATTCAGTGTCAAGCATTCACAACAAAATGATGCAACTGAAAATATCATGACATGAGTCAGGCACACTTTCATATTCAATATGACATTTTTACTTCCAACATTTTATAGGTCATTTGCTACAGTTTTTCCTAATGCAATGCATCTTCTGGTTTATTGACTGCTGCTTCCATGGGTGTTGATTGTAGAACCAAGTAAGGCAAAATCTTGGGCGATCTCAATCTTTTCTCTATTTATTTTGAAGTTGCTTTCTGACCCAGTGGTAAGGATTTTTCTTGTGTTGATGTTGAGGTGCAATCCATACTGAACACTGTGTTCTCTGATCTTCATCACTAAATGTTCCAAATCCTCTTCACTTTCAGCAAGCAAAGTTGTGTTATCTGCATAAGGCAGGTTGTTATGAATCTTCTTCCAATCCTGATGTCATGTTCTTCTTCATAAAGTACAGCTTTTCAGATTATTGCTTGTCGTAGAGTTTGAAGAGGTATGTTGAAAGTATACAGCCCAGATGCCCAACTTTTCTGACCTTAAATCAGGCAGTGTTTCCTTTTTCTGTTTTGTAACTTGGTCTCTTTTTTCCCCTGTCTTTTTAATAGCTTTTTGCTTTCCTTATGAATGATATCTTTTATGTCATGCCACAATTCCTCTAGTCTTTGATCATTACTGTCTAACATATCAAATCTGTCCTTAAGGTGGTTTTTGAACTCATAAGGGATATACTCAAGGGTCATACCTTGGCTCTTATACACTTGTTCTGATTTTCTTCAGTTTCAGTTTGAACCTGCCTATGATCTACAGTCAACATCTAGTCTTGTTCTGACATTTGTTATTGAACTTTTCTATCATCTCTTCCCACAAATGTAGCCAGTTTGGCTCCTGTATGTTCCATCTAGTGAATTCCATGTATATAGTCATGATTTCTATTGGTAAAAAATATATTTGCAATGAAAAAGTCATTAGTCTGACAAAATTCTCTCATACAATCTTCAGTATCATTTCTTTCACCAAAGCTATATTTTCCAAATACTGAGCATTCTCCCTTGTTCTCAACTTTTACATTTCAGTCACTAGTAATTATCACCATATACTGGTTGCATATTAGATCAATTTCAGACTTCAGAAGCTGGTAAAAATCTTCCCTTTCTTCCTTTGTGGCCTTAGTGGTGGGTGTGTAAATTTGAACAAAAGTCATATTAACTAGTCTTCCTTGTAGGCATATGGATATTATTCTATTAATGACAGCATTGTACTTCAGGACAGATCTTGAAATGTCTTTTTTATGATGAATGAAACCCCATTTCTCTTTAAATTTTCATTCCAGAAATTGAATATCATATGATTGTTTGACTCAGAATGGCCCATACCAGTCCATTTTAGCTCAATGATGCCTAGATGCACTCCATTTCTCTTTTGATGATTTCTAATTTTCCTAGATGCATACTATGTACATTTCACATTCCAATGACTAATGAATGTTTACAGTTTTTCCTTCTCATTTTGAGTCATGCCACACCAGCAAATGGAGGTCCCTGGGGCTTTACTCTATTTCTTTTACTAAAGTCAACTCTACTTTGAGGGTGGTGTTGCTCCATACCCTCTGAGCACCATATTCAATCCCCAGCACAACAAAAATGGGACAAGGATGTGGCAATCCACTCCAGAAGCAATCTCCAAACAATCAGCCATTGAAAACCCTATGAGAGTAGCCATGAGTCAGACTCAACTAACAACTACTACTTTGAGGAGGCAGCTGTACTTGTCTTCTGGGTGCCTTTATACCTGGGGGACTCATTTTCTGGCACTGTATCTGACAGTGTTTCTCTGCTATTCATAAAGTTTTCAATGGCTAGTTGTTTTGGGAGTGTGTTTCCCAGTCCTTCTTCCTAGTCTGTCTTAGTCTGTAAAGCTCAGCTATAACCTGTCCACTGTGGGGACCCTCCTATTATCTGTAGTAGGAGAATTAAGATGCTGCCCAAATCCTGCAGCAGTAATTTCTATTTTCTCTTTGATTTTTATTCCATCTTCTCAGTCTAAGACTTTTGGTTCAGTAAAGCAAAGATGAAATTTTAGATCTGGTCAAATCTTCCCTTTTTTTGCCTGCCCTATGAAAAGTAAACATCTTTACCCTAGGACCAATGAAATAAGAGTCACTTTGAATTGTTTTCACTTTGAGAACATTTGAGGTCTGCTTGAAGAAAGGAAGGATATAAATTGAACAGAAGAGTTTTAAAGGGAAGTTCAGAAACAATGAGGACTTAATTTTTCCTCTTATCTTGAATGTTCAACAATTATTCATTCCTTTCTTGCCACTCCAGTAAAATACCATACAAAAATCACAGGGCATCTATGTATTTTTTACTTCAAGCATCCCACCTAAATAAGATATATCTAAAGAAATATGCTCTTTTATCACTTCTTATTAGATTATTGTTGTTGGGTCTAACTAATAGGGGCCTCATATACAACAGAAAGAAACTCTGATGCTGTGCCATGCCTGGCTCCATGTCAGTGCTCTCTACTATTCATAGGGTTTTCAAAGGCTAATTGTTTTGGCATTGCTTTGGGAGTGGGCTGTCAAGTATTTCTGCCATTACTCTGGTGCTTTGGATGGAAGCCAGGACCTCAGAGAGTGCAGAACCACACTCTATCAACTGAGCCAAAGCCCTGCCCATTCCCTTGTTAGATGAGTCCCCTAATTTTTTTTCATGTAGTAAAAGTTGCATACCTTGCAGTGAAGGGAACAACAAAGATTTCAGCATTTGCATTTGGATTTCCCCAAGGCTGCTTGGCAATTACTTCAGGCTACACCAACCCATGAGTAATTTGTCCTTGGACAATATACTATTGTTTTTCTCTATCCAGCTACACTTTAAAATCTTCTTCAGGAGTTTAAGTTTACATTTTATTGTCGTCTGCCTGGCAGCAGGTGGTTCAGGTGGCAAATGGAAGGGGGGGGGATTTGACAGCTCAGTTAATTAATAGATGCAGGTTTGGAGTGTCAACAAGCTGTCAGTGGGGAATGTAGATGTTTGGGAAAAAGTATGCAAAGACATTGTCCAAGGGTCATGATGTTTATATTTCTCAAATTACTTTGATTTTCTTTTTCTGAGCATCTATATTTTAGAGAAATGTATTAAAAATTCATCAGTACATGTTGTTTCTAGTTGCCAATGACTGACATTTCTGCACAATTTCTCAAATATCTTCTTACCAACCTTTTCATGTAAGTGCTATTGGAACAAGGTGTACATACCCTTTCCAAGATGTTCATGTTTTCAACAGATATTTTAAGAAAGAAAGGACCTCTTGTTTTCTGCTTACTTGTTTTATGTCAAATTTTTGACCCAAGAAATACATCTTTATATTTTGTCTAGATTTTTTTTCTCTGTGAAATCTTTCCTTCCTCACTCCTGGATTTCTCTATGAAATTTTATCATTAGGTATTGTTGTTTAAAAAATATTTGAAGTCTTATGTAACTACCTGCAAATTTACTCAGATGAGATTCAGAGATGGATAGATAGGTAAGCAAACAGACTACAGCAGAAACACTTTATGGATAGACCCAAAGTTTTACAGGGTTTTGTGATCTTTGTGGAAAAGTAAAAATATTTTTGAGGAAGTTGAAAGTTTTTCACAAATTTTGAAGTATTTTCATACACACAATTTATTTTGATATTTATGTACAATGGTAAAGGAAGTATTCCAAGTAAACTAAAAGACAAACTCTTGTCCCCATTACCTCTATCAGAGATATAAATCTACATTGGAATTATAAGAGGTCCATAACACTTTATGTATAGACTATGGGTAAAATTCTTCAAGATATTAAGTAGGCAACATTATAATACAAATTCATTCCACAATTATTTATTTTAGCTATCTGACACAGTAGTGTGTTGCTGTTGTTGTTGTTGTTGTTGTTCTTCTTCCTCTTCTTCTTCTTCTTCTTCTTCTTCTTCTTCTTCTTCTTCTCATCCTCCTCCTTAGGTACTTTTGAGTCTGGTCTAACTCATAGCAATCCTATGTACAACAGAACAAAATACTACCAGATTCTGTGCCAGGCACACAACTTTACTTATGTTTAAGCTCATTGTTATAGCCACTGCATCAGTCCCTCTAGTTGAGGGTTTTCCTTTTTATTCATTGACCTGCCAGTCTCCCACACATGATGTACTTTTTCAGGGATCGCTACCTCATGAAAACATGTCCAAAGTATGTAAGATGCAATCTAGCCATCCTTGCTTCCAAGGAACACTTCTTCAAGGACCAATCTGTTGGTTCTTTTGGCACTGCATTGTATACTCAATATTCATCTCCAGCACCATAATATTAAAGCATGAATTCTTTTCCTGTCTCCATCATTCAATGTCCAGCTTTCGCAAGCATATGATGGGAGTGAAAATATGACGGCATGAGCCAAGCTCATCTTCATATTCAGTATGACATCTTTACTTTTTGACACTTTAAACAAATCTTTTGCATCAGCTTTCCCCAATACAATAGATCTTTAGACCTAAGCCATGAAACTTTTCAGAGGCAGTTCTGGAAATTGTTCCTTCTGGTCCTTCTCTGCTACTTTTATGTTTACAGAAAGGTTAGCATGACTATTCCACAAAGGAAAGGAAAAAGGGAGAGTCTTTGGGGAACTTCCAGGGATTTTAAGTGAGTGTACTCTTGGATAAATCAGAGGACAGGGCAAGGAGGATGAGAATAGAGAGCAAAGGGAATTCAAAGAGAGATCTATAAGTCATGGTCAGGAAACTGAGTTTTATTCCACAAGGTATGAAGAATCTAGGAAAATGCTAAGACATGGAGTGTTACAGTCAGAGGCATCTATTGAATGATCCCTCCACCAGCAACAAATAGTCAAGGCTATTTGGCATGCATAGCAATTTATGTTTGTGGAATGGAAAAGACAGAGGAAAATATCTAAACTGACATTGAGGTACAAGGATGGGGAGCTGAGGCTAGGATGTGATGTGGCCTCTCTGACATAGAAAGAACAGCACAGCAGAAATTTGAAGAGCTCTGCTATGAAAATGAAGACTCTGTCACTTATTTAGGTAGAGATTGAGTTTATTTGCCTATGTTGACATAAGGGGAAGTGCTGAGAATGTATCAAGAATAGATGCTTTTAAAAAAAGAAATGTTGAAACAACTTTAATGCAAAAATAACAAATTTTGAAATCTAAACTTCAAATAGAGCAGAAAGCATATTGGAGGTTTGAGACTGCATCTGTTCCAGAGACAGTTGCTTGTCGAAAAAGAAATAAAGTGTTAGTTTGCCAAAAAAAAAAAAAAAAAAAACCCTCTGTTGGGATTCCTTTGTTAATCTAACAATTTTGTCACATTGAGTACTCTTTTTCTATGCTATTCTAATGTACAGACAGGCTCAAAGGTAGTTTTCATAGATACACAGAAATAAGTAAAATAGGAAATCAGATGAAAATCTTTGTTACAGTCTATTTGCTTATATATGTTATAGTCTATTTGCTTATAATTCACACTTATGTTAAACTTTGCATACTTTTTCCTATAAATTATATTTAAATTTGAATTTATATATGTAATATAAATATAATTAAAATATAAATTTGAATTATATATAATTCTATATGTTTTATATATATATATGATTTATATATAAATACATGGGGCTGGGGTTTAGCTCAGTTAATGGAGTGCCACTCAGTACTTTCTGAAGACCCAGGCTCAATCCTCAGCACCGGGTAAACAGTAGAAGGATGTGGCAGTCCACTTCTGATATGATCCCGGAACAATTAGCCATTGAAAACATTATGAAGATCACTGAGTCAGATATGACTCGAGAGCATATAACAACCACCAACATATATATACGTGTATTATATGTTTATAGAATTAAACATGAATTTATGTAAATAAATGACAGCTAGGCATGGTGATACACACCTGTAATTCCAATGATTCAAGGGGCAGGAGGATTTCCCGTTTGAGGCCAGAGGCAGTGTATATAATTTAGCGAGAACTTGACTCAATAAAAAATAAATGAATGAATAAATTAATGGGCTAAGGGTGCAGCCTAGTGGTAGAGTACTTGCAAAGTATATGCAAGGCCCTGGGTTCAACTCCCAAATACTGCAAATAAATAAATAACAACAACAACAAAAAGTTTATATATGAAAATAGTCAATGTTTTGTTTTTAAGCCCAGAAACTGGAATTGGGTTATAACTTTACAGAAACTATGTGGCTTGGAAATGAATATCCACTTCAACACACATGTACTGAGAGTATACTGTTGACTGTCTTTGAGGGACTGACACTGCGTCTCAAACTTTGATACACATATTTCCCTAGAGATCGTGTTAAGATGTTGATTTCTTTTTTCTTCTTCTTTCTCTTTTTTTCTTTACAAGTACTGTACCACTGAGCTACACCCTCAGCGTTTTTGTTGTTGTTGTTGTTGTTGTTTGTTTGTTTGTTTATACTTTATTTGAGACAGGGTCTTTCTAAGTTACGCAGACTGCCTCTGGTCTCAAACTTGCGATCCTCCTTCCTCTGCCACCTGAGTCGCTGGGATTACAGACATGTGCTACCATGCCCAGCTCAGATGGTGATTTCTTATCTAGCAGGTACAAGATAGGGCCTGATAACTCACTTTGCTCTTAGGATCCCGGTTGATACTACAGCTATTAATATGCAGGTCATATTTTGAACACCAGATTTTTAGAGAAGACTGACACGTATTTGACTGAGCACAATACCACTCTGAAGCCAGTATCAGCAAGATGAACAAAACCCCACGAAAGACCCTAATTGCAAATCATATTTCATAGGTCTAGATTCAGACTTTTGAAATGAAAGATTTGCACTAATTCCACAAGCAGTGAATGACTCTGACAGGCTGTTCAATAATTTTCAGAATGTGTTTCATATTTTGCAAAGATTATTTCCCTAGTCCCCATAAAAGATCTGAATTTAAGTAAATATATTTATTAGAAGGGCTGGGATTTAGCTCAGTTGGTAGAGCACTGTGCTGCAGTCTCTGAGGTCCTGCATTCACTTCCCAGCACTGCAAAAATGGGAGAAGGGCCTGGCAATCCACTCCCAAGGCAATCCTGAAGCACTCAGCCATTGAAAACCCTATGAGGGTCGCTATGAGTCGGATATCAACTTGACGGCGCACAACAACAACAACATTTATTAGAAAGGAGTTTCACAGTTGCTGCAAGAAGACGTAAAAATTATATAATGCAAACTTTAAGTAAGTAAGTTATTTTAATGCTAAATCACGAAAATCAATGGAGTTAAATTTAAGAATAAGTCACAATACAAAAAAAGGATGACGAAGTTCTAGAAGTTTATGTACTCAAGTAAGTGTATCTTAATTCCAAGTTAAGGGAAAAAAAAGGACTGAGGACAAATCTAGGAATTGCCATGTGATGAAGGTTTTATTCTTTTTCTCCCAATAATGAATGTGGGAAGATACAAGAAAAGAGCAATACACTGTGATTTTAAAGACCAGGATGCAGGGTAGAAAAGGGGCCTGGTGTGTGAGCCTCTGTGGTCTCTCGGCCTGTATTGGTTGGGGGGTTGTAAGAAAACCAATTAGAGGTAATTAACCCAGCAGTAACATTCACATGAAGGATAATTCAAGCAAACTGGAAATACCTGGAAGTGGAGCCAACATTGCTAAACTATGTACAGGCCTCTACTGCTCTGATGGAAAGTAGAGCTGAAATGAATTGAAGCCACAAGTGGAACTGGGCATGTGGGTGAAGCAGACAAGATTGAATCACACTACAAAATAATATTATCTTTACAAATTGTTTTCTAATCTTATTGGCTACTTCTGTTCATTTAGAAACATAAGTAATAATTCTTTAATCAGTCTTAGCAAAATCATACATATACATAAATACACATATGTATATGCACATTTATATATGTGATTGATTGTATTTTTGTTCCTTTTAAAGCACTGATTTTTCAAACTGCTGCATGGAGAAACACAGATGCTGAGTCTGTTTAAAATGGCCTAGAAAGCAAAGCACTCCCTTTAATCTGATGTCTAGGCTGCATTTTAAAAAATTGGATTGAAAAGGATTAGATTAGATTAGACCTTCTGGATTTAAAAATGTTAAAGCTCCATTTATGCCTTAACATAATCTTTTTCTACTCTCTGGAGCCATCAAGCAGAACACAGTCTTGGGTAGCTTTTTTTGTTGTTATTAAATTTTAGATCTTTTTTTTAAAATCCCACTTTCATATTTGTAATAGAAAGAAATCCTCAGAGACTGAGCTAAAAGTTCTTTTGACCTGCGGCTAACGGGTAGAGTGGATATGTAAGCCTTCTGATTTTTACAATGACTTTTATATGTCTGCACACAGTCACATGCTCACATGAATATGAATAACTAGTTTTTATATTCAAATAGTAGTGCATACCTCTGAATACTAAGCATTTTTGACTGTAGCTGCTATCATAACAATTCATTACAAAACCTAAATAAAACACCTTTAAAAAACTTTGTATACTATATTGCCAATTTGATGTACCCATTAGCTCCAATCTCTGTAAATAAAAAAGACAAATAACTATACACTGTTTTTATACTACTGATGTCTAGCATACAAATAGACTTGTTTTGCAGTTTTAATGTTCATAGTTCATAAAATAGAAAATACAATTACATTTGAGATTATTTAAATTATCCTGAGGTAGAAAGCTGAAAAATCTTTGCTTGATTGATGCTGAACTCCTTTAGTAGATATCTTTTTTATGTCCTAATGTTTAATTATTGCTTTTCTAAAACACATGCATAAAAACTGAGATCGAATCATGAGCATTTGCACATTTTGTTATCATTGTACTTGGGCTGACATGTCTCAAAATTATGGTGATTAGAAATGACGATTTATGGTCATGTAGCACCAAAGATGTAAGATGTATGGCTTATGCCAGGTAAAACACCATCATTTGTCCAAGACATAAACAACATCGTTATCTATCCCAAGAGCCTTGCGGATATTAATTACTTTTGGAAACAAATTATTTGCAACTATGTTTTTAAACTGGAACATGAGCAGCCTTAAAATAATAAATATTGGTTTCTTTATTGTCATTGTTCTGAAGCTTGATAGCCCTTTAATGGAAAGCACCATAGCACTCCTTATCTTCTGACAAAAAGCAGATTTACACTCATAGAGAAGAATCATCAAGAACAACAGTGTAATTGAAAATGCAAGAAGATATTCTCTTATAGGAAATTTAGAAGTCACTTAATTTCACCTTGCAAACCTGCTTTCAAAATTTTGGTAAATACTTAAATTTTCAATTTCGTTTTTTTGCTTGAAGGAAAAGGAAAGTCATGTACAGCATTTCCTTATCAATTTATGAAGAAGTCACCAGTGTTTTAATCAGAGTCTAATTTTAATAAATACAAGAGAGATAATTTAGCATGTATTCTTCCTTTTCCATGAACACTGTACCTACAAGTAATCAAATAATTCCTGAGGAAGTTTCTTTTTACAGAACTATTCTAGCTAATCAGTGGAGAAGGAATTACAGACTTAAAATATATCTATTTTGTAGAATTTAATGATAAAAAGTGTGCATTTAAAATCCTGAAGAGATACTAGCCGTACAAAATAAGAGACAACCATATGCTGTGGACCTTGTGATAAAATCAGTACCAAAAATGTGACTTTCACCTTTTTACAACTTCAAACCTGAATTTGATTAAGCTCTATTTGCCAATTTGCAGGAAAGGTATTGGACAACAGAACATATTAAACTATACAATAGGATGGAGCCAGCCAAATTTCATATGACAAACCACCTTTTTCTTTTTTCCTTTCTTTCTTCTTTTTTTGAGAAAGAGAAAGAGAAGAAGGTGAAGAAGGAGGAGGTGGGAAGATAAATAGAACATCGATATTTTATAAGAACTTAAAAACTACATCACCCAACTACAGAGTATGAACCTTATCTCCAGCAGATATATTATTCTTTTTAAAGGTACATATTTGTTTTTCAGGTGTGTGACAACTGGCAAATTTTTTAAAGTCGCAAAAGTTGCTCTATTCTGAGAAATATTATGACAATTTCACAAAGTTTTGAATAGCATTTGCCTGTAAATAAATGAAAATGGTAATGTATTTAGTGTGGACTTCAATTCAGCCAAATTAGTCTTTGCCAAGCTTCAGAAGAGCATAGTAATTCTTAGAAGTTAATGAGTGGTTGCCACTGTCACAAACCAAATCCTAACAATTTAGTAAGCTAAGACCAACAAAAATTATTAAGCCTGTCATCAGTAATATTTCTTTTAGCAGCTAAAAGTGACCATAAATTAGTTTTTTTCTGAAATATTCATTTAACTTTTCACATAATGAACTTTATCATTTTACATTTGTAGAAGAATAAAGATCTAACATTAAAAACTACAGCCAGATTCAACTCGTACAGGAAAAAACAATAAGAAAGAAAATGAAAAGTATTAAGATAGAAATCTAAATTGAAGTAATATTAAATAATAAAGAAATATAAAAAATAAAATAAGGTACCAAAAAGATATAATTTGTACAAAATGAAAAAAATCTCACAACAAAAATAAGGGGAGAAATCTTAGTGCAATGGGAAATGAAATACTCCTACAGCACATTATGCTGAAAAGTGCTTATTTCATCTACAACTATTTATATTTTTAATATGGAAAAAGAACAGCAAGTAATACATTATGTTAAAAGGTACTTCTTTCTTTATTTGTTATTTCTATTTAAAGACATAATATCCTTGATTGAATTAATATGGATTGAATGTGGATCTATATCATTAAATTGCATTTTGGGGGATTTTTTTTTTGTCAAGGCTATTCACACTTAAAAAAACACATAAGTAAAAAGAACTATAACTATTTGGGTATTTCTTGTTTTTAATCCAAAAATGTTGAGATCCAAGGCATTATTATACATAAAATTCTTTTTGGCTTCTTACTCCCAAACTGTTGAGATCCAAGACATTTTTTTTATAATTCTGTTTTTTTGTTTGTTTGTTTGTTTGTTTGTTTTGGTTGGTTGTGTGTTTGTTTGTCTTTTCAGTACCTGGGTATTGAGCTCAGGGCCTAGTGCATGCTGGGCAAGTCCTCTACCACTTAGCTGTACTCCCAGTGCCCATGCTCCTTTTTCAAATTGTGAGACAGGATCTCAATAAATTGAACAAGCTGCCTCTGGCCTCAAGCTCATGATCCTTCTGCCTCTGCTGCCCAACTCGCTGGGATTACAGGCATGCACCACGGCACTTAGCACATTTATATATAAAAATTTTAAAACATTCTTCCAATAGTTCAAGAAAGTCATTGAATATTTATTAATCAGAGAGACCTGCTGCTTTCTCCATTTGATAGAGTGAAATACGATAATTTTGTAAATCCTTTAAACATTTTGTTACATAACTGATTTATATGTGGATAAAATTTCCTTCTTATCAGTATTAGATTAGTATCAATATTAAATGCTGGGCAGTTGCTAGAAGGTAATTATACTTACCTGTCAGTAACTTAGAATGGAATTTTCTAATAGTATATTCACTCTGAAGAGCTTTTTCAAGTACCCTGAGTTAGAAATTGGTAGCAACAATTTGTTGTTAGGTAGCCCAAATATTTTTAAGACATTTTTCATACTGCAAACATCCTTATGCATTGACATATACTTTACTTAACATTGTGAGCTTTAAATGCAGATAATATTTGATCACCTTGAAGTCTTTATTTTGAGACACTTAATGACATAAAATTAATGCTCATGTAAGTGTTTTCTTTCAATGTAAGATCATGAATTCTTTAAAGGAGTAACTATTTTATTTGCAAAAATTCTTATTCTCTTTGGTCATAAGTTACCATAACTTTAAATCTTTGTTCTTTTTGCTGGACTTCTTTTATATAGTACATGTAAATGCTTTGTAATAAAAAAATTCTGCCACCATCACTGCATCTCTTAATTTACAGCCTTATTCTCAATAAAGAAATTTTCTTGTTCTGGTTTATTTCTCTTTTTTTAGCCAATTAGTATCACCATTTTAATATCTTGATTATTGCTACTATCCTGCATTCATACAGGCTGCTTAAGTATATTTGTAATGGTACATCTTTATTATATTTTTCAGACTTTATTTCTTTTTCTACGTACAGATCATAAAAAAGTAATTACACATTTGTGGAAATAGGAGTCCATAAGAATTTTCAACCTGTATTTGAAGTTGAGTTTTATGTACAGAGAATATAGTTCAGTCATGTTTTTACTTTGTTTGAGCCATTGACTATTAATGATTTTAATACACTCTGCCAATCTCTGGCTGTCATTGTAGATCATTTATAGTTAATATAACTATTGATACTTTAGGGCTTAAGTCTGGCATTCAACTTTTTCTGTTCTTTTTTTATTTCTTTGTTTTGTTTTTCTTGTCTTTCTGTGGGGACTAGTTGACCATTTTTTAATATTCCATTTTCATTTTTCTGTTGTGTTTTTGAGTATATTTCTTCATAGGCATTTTTTAGTGGTTGATCTAGGTATTACATTATATATAAATAACATTGTAGTCTACTAGTACTGATACACTAGGATTTCAAATAAAGTATTGAAAATTTAATCTCTTTAATTTCAGCTACACTTATTTATAATTGTCTTAAATATTTCCTATTTGCAGAGAACCTTACCAGACAGTATTGTTGTTGTTAGGTGCCATCCAGTTGGTATCCAACTCATAGTCTCATAGGGTTTTCAATGGCAGACTGTTTTGGAATTGCCTTGGGAGTGAATTACCAGGCCATTTCCCCATTTTTGGGGTGCTGGGAATTGAACTTGAGACCTCAGAGACTGCAGCGCAGCGCTCTACCAACTGAGCTAAATCCCAGCCCTATCAGACAGTATTATCATGTTTTATTTCAACCACCAAGCATAATTTGGAAAACTGAACATATGGATTAAAGTCTGTTATATCTTCCTATGGCTTTGTTTATTCCATTGTTTTTCTTCCTTCCTGATATTTCAAGATCCTTTTATTCTTTCATTTCTTCGTAAAGAAATTTTAGTTACTTTATAAATTTCCTGCTAATAAATTCTAAGTTTTCCTTCAAGAATGACTCGATTTCTCCTTCATTCCAAAAGAATATTTTCACTAGTACAGATTTCTTTTTTGATAGTCCTTTCATATAAGAACTGACAAAGACTGTGCCAAACTTCCTTTCTGACTTTCCTGGTTTCTGATGAGAAATGCAACATCTTTCACATTGGTTTTCCTGTGTATGTAAAAATCTCATTTCTCTGCATTCAAAACATTTTTGTCTTTAGTATTTAGAAATTTGAATAAACTATTTTCAGTATTTCAAGTTTGACTATAAAGTATCTGACTATAATGTATTTTCTTTGGTTTGATTTTGTTTGTGGTCCAATGAGCTTCTTGAATTTGTTAAGTTTATGTCATTTTCTGAATTTGGGAAATACTTGCCATTTTTAAGTAATATTTTCATAGTCCCTCTTTTTTCATCTACGATCCCAATACCAGGAAATTTAAATATTTTTCTTGTAGCCTCATAGATCGCTTATGTTCTGCTCAATATTTTTCAGTTTATTTTCTTTCTATTGCTCATTTTGAATCAGTTTTACTATTCCAAAATTTCACTGATTCTCTTTTCTGTCCTTTCCTTTTTACTGTTGAGCCAATCCTATGATTTTACTTTTTTGGTTACTACATATTTCAATTCTAAAATTTCCATTTTTTTTCCTTTCTTATATTTTTTATTCCTCTGCTAAGAATGTTTTGCTTTTGTTTCAAACACGTTTATAATTGCTCATTGAAACATTATTACAATTGCTGCATTAAACTACTTACGAGGAAAATATAATGTCTATGTCATTTCAGTTTGGGCAGCTGTTGATTGTCTTTTCTCATTAAAATTGAAATTGTCTTGCTTTTTGATATGATAAGTAGTTTTCTGTTGAAACCTGGCAGTTTTGGTGTAAAAAAATCTGGATCTCATTTGAGTACCCTGTTTCAACAGTCGTCCCCTGAGAATATTTTAGCCAGGCACAATAGTTGTTGTTAGGTGCGGTCGAGTCAGTATCCGACTCATAGCGACCCTCTGTACAACAGGGGAAACACTATTGTCAGTGCTTCTCTACTGTTCATAGGGTTTTCAATGGCAGATTGATTTTGGGAGGGGGTTGCCAGGTCCTTCTCCCAAGCCTACAGCACCTGGTGTTCCCAGGCGGTCTCCCATACAGGTACTAACCAGGCCCGACCCTGCTTAGCTTCCGAGATCTGACGGGATCGGATGCCATAGGTCTATGGCTACAGGTAGGCACAATAGTACATGTCAGTAATCCCAGCAACTCAGGAGGCTGAAGCAGGAGGATCGCTAGTTGGAACCCAGGGACAACCTGAGAAACATAGCAAGATCCTGTCTTAAAAAAAAAAAAAAAAAAGAAAGAAAGAAAAAAAGAAAGAAAGAAAGAAAAGAAAAATGGGCTGGGGATGCAGCTCAGCAGTGGAGCATCTTGGGTTCAATCCCCCAGTACTAAAGGCGGGGAAGCTTTACTTGAGTGCCCTCCTCCCCGATTCATGTTGGCAGCTTCTGTGGCTTCTAAATTAGGAAATATAAGGGAAAAAGAAAACCCATGAAAATAGGCTGTTGCTCAGATTTCAAGATCTCTGGTCAGTTTATGTATTTCTTGTTAGCTTTCAGAATCTTCTTGTTTCTGTTTTATATAACATCCAGAGATTTTAGCTGTTCTTTGCTCTGTTTAGGAGGAATAGGTAAAAGTTGATCTATTTCATTTTCCTGGAAGCAGAAGTCACTGGTAATATTTTTATAACTACTGCTTTCATACTACTTCAAGATGGTAAGCAATCAGATAGAACTTTTGATGATAGTTTGTTTTGGTCATTTTTTATACTCTTGAAAAATCACCTAGGTATTATGAGGGACAGAAGAACACAAAGGAGTGAAATGCACAGAATTTTTGAGTCCAATATCTTGTAGTTTGAATCCTTTATCAGTAACTTAAAAGATGTATGGCAGTCATAAAATTACTTAGGACTAATTTTCTATGGCTCCAAAATGGAAATAATAATAGCTGTGTAATATGGTGGTTGTACAAATTCAGTGCAACAATGTAAGCGGAGAGTGCCTGGTACAATAAATGAGAGCTTTTATACTTTTACATATGTGTTTCTCTTTTCAGCCATCTTTATATGAAATGATAAATTACTTAATCCAACTGCACTAATTGGTACTTTTCTGCTTTGAAATGGCAAAGTGGAATGAAGTTTGGTTTTTTATTTTTTTAAGTATTTTTTTCTTCTTGATGTACCATGGGATCAGGTTAGAGAAAGCATCTGACTTGTTTAACAACCAGGAGAGGACACAGATGAGCACACTTGAGCACTGAAAATGCATTTGGAAGTATCTTATATTTTGGCCCATGACTCACTCTTTGACATTAATTCTCCTCTATAAGGAATTAATGTACTGAAGAATCAATATGCTCTCAGACATAACCTACATCAGTGAGTTTCTTTGCTGGTCAGTTTTTTCATTATTAACAACTTATGTCAGCAATATTCCCAATTCATCTATCAGTATTTGAATTTATTCTCTCAGTTTAGACCTGATTGTTGCACGTTACTCTAAAGGTCATTCATAACTTGATTTACCAAGAAAGCAGATTAGGAATCTATATGACGACTCAAAGGCCTGAAAAGGGGAGCCATTAGGAAGGATACACCATTAAGTTCACCATTAAGGGGATATTTTAGGTTACTCTACAATTCTTCAGGTTTGCATTTGAAACACTGTAGACAACATGACCCCAAAGTCATTTTATCCACCTATATTTCTCAGCATTTTTTTATCATGATAAATTTTTTTATCATTTTTCCATTTGAATTCTATATTTTGACAAATTTGGACTTACCATAATATCTACCTATTTCATTAATATTTAATTATATTTGCCTTAATCTTGTTTGGTATATTTTGGTGATATTTTCCTATAGTATATAAGAAAACATTTAGGCTGGGCATGGGGGGGGGGGTCATGCCTATAATCCCTGAGTCACTGAGGCAGAAGGATCAAAAGTTTGAGGCCAGAGGCAGCCTATGTAACTTAGCAAGACCCTGTCTCAAGATAAAAAAAAAATTTTTTTAAGTTGGCTGGAGTGAAGCCCAGAGGTGGAACACTTGCAAAATATATATGAAGCCCTGAGTTCAATCCCCAACTAGTACTATTAAAAATAAATACATAAATAAATAATATAAATTCTGTCCCCCCAAAGTTTGGATATCAAATCTTAAACACTCAGACATCAAAATGTTACTGTACTTGAAGACAAGGCTTTTAAGAAGATAATTAAGTTAGAATGGGCTCACTGGGTAGCCCCAAATCCAATTTAACTGGTGTCCTTATAAGCAGGGGAGATTAGAAAACAGAAAAAGTAGACAGAGAAATGACCATGAGGGGTGAGGACACAACAAAAAGGTAGCCACCTGAAAGCCAAGAGTTAAGGTCTCAGAAAAATTTAGCCTTTTCTAGAATTGTAAAATAAATAAATAAATAAATAAATAAATTTGTCCAAAATACCTAGTATGTGGGTACTTTGATAAAAACTCCCTTACAAACTAATACAATAGGATTATGAAAATCAACATTAGACAACCATCATATTAGCAATTAATTTAGGCAAGAATTATCAGTGCATGCATTAGATTATAGTTTGATAGTGAACAATATATTTACAAAATGTCTGAGAGTGATGGGAGACCACCAAAGAATACCAGATACTGCAGGCTAGGGAGAAGGACCTGGCAATCCTCTCCTCAAACAATCTGCGATTGAAATCCTATGAATACCAGAGAAGCACTGACAATAGTGCCAGACATGGCACAGTGTCTGGGAGTGTTTCGTTCTGTTGCACATTGGATCACTATGAGTCAGACCTGACTTGATGGCACCTAACAACAACAACAACAGAGTATGTTAGGGCTGGGGTTAAGCTCAGTTGGTAGAGTGCCATGCTGCACTCTCTGGGGTCCTCAATGCAATCCCTAGCACTGCAAAAATGGGAGAAGGACTTGGCAGCCCACTCCCAAAACAATCAGCCATCAAAAACCCTGTAAGAGTTACTGAGTAAGACCCAATCAATGGCACCTAACAACAAAACAAAAGAGTATGTCTTGATATTTTCAGTTAAGACCTTTTAAATGGATGGCACCCATTCAATGATTGAGACATAAGGTGGAAGCAAATATTTTATTACTTACAGTTCCTGGGGATTATGCAATATATGTATGAAAAAATGAAGAAGTGCAGGATCTAGAGAAGAATGGACAGAAAGAGAGGAAAAAAGAAAAGAAGAAAGATAGACTGGCTCATGGGCCTGCACCTTTATTCGGTCCTGGGTGTTATCCATGGAGTGTTTTAATATGTTTGGGTTTAAAGCAAGGAGGCACAAGTTCCAGAAGGTTACCCTGTGACTAAGAGGTTACTCTGGGATATCTGCAAAGTCCAGGTAGACTGTGGGAGTCAGTAAGGCTAACCAACCAGGCTATAGCTAGTTGTACCACACAGTAGCAGCCACTGGGAGGCTGTTGTCTGAAGCAGATAATTGAGTCAATCACACTGAAGAGCTATGAGGGGATGTGGAAGTAGAAATAGTGTCAAGGCTGACTAAACCTTGCTACTGGCATAAGAAGGTTAAACATATTCAAAATGGATGTCAAGGCAATATAGTCCCAAAAATGTCGTATCATAAAGGAAAATGAAAGGTTAAAATAGTCTGGCAGAATAAATGATTACTGTAAAGATTACCAAAGAATTTTGTGGATAATTGTCAAAAATTGAATTTGGACTGTATATTAAAACATACTATCATGTCAGTGTTAAAGTTACTGAATTGATTATATAACAAAAGTTATAGTGATCATCAAACAAAATGTCCTTCCTGAGGAATGATATCAACAAGATTGTATAAACCTTTTATTCTACAAGACACTAACTTTAGACCTAAAGACCTACATAGGCTAAAGGTAAAGAGATAGTAAAAGATATCTCACACAAATAGAAGTCAAAAGAAAGCACAGGTGGCTATCATTACAGAAGATAAAATAGTTTTTAAGTAAAGCATTGTCAAGTGAGAAAAAGAAGAACAGTAATGATAAATTGGGCAATTTAACAGAATATATAATAATTATGTATGCATATATATATATGTACTCCAAAATTAACAAGACTGAAGGAAAAAATAAACAGAAACAAAGTAATTAGTGAGGTATTTAACTTACACATTCAATAATATATGGAGCATCCAGAAAGATCAATAAGGAAATGGAGAAACTTGAATAAAATAGTAGACCAAATAGACATAACAGATATATACAGAACATTTGATCCAACAGTAGCAGTACACAAATTGTTCTCAGTCACACATGAAATCTTCTCTAGTGTGCATTACATATTAGTTCACAAAAAACTCTTAAAATTTTAATATTAAAATCAAATCAAGTGTAGTTTCTGACAAAAATGAGATGAAACTGAAATAAATAGTAGGAAGAAAACTGGAGACTCACAAAGATGTGGAAATTAAACAATGCACTCCTGAAAAGCCACTGCTTAAAAAAAGAAATCAAAAGGGAGTTAAGAAAATGTCTTGAAACATGGGATAATGAAAGTGCAACAATCAAGAATTATAGAATGCAAAAAAATCAGTACTAACAAGGAAATTTATGATGACAAATATTTTCTTTTATGCCTAGAGAAAGAGAAAATTCTCAAATAAACAACATAATTTTACATGTCAATGAATTATAAAAAGCCCAATAAACTAATCTCAATATTTCCAGAAAGAAAGGAGGAAAGATTACAGCATAAAGTAGGCATATCAAAGCAAATTAAAAAACAATTAATGAAAGGAAGAGTTGGGTTTTTTGAAAAGTGATAAATCATAAGCTATGTTAATTAAGGAAAACAAAGAAGATTCAAATAAATAAAAAATAAAATTATAGACACTACAACTGATGCAACAGATAATAAAAGGATCATAAAATACTAAGACTCTAACAATTTGAATAACCCTTATTGTTATTATTAGGTGCCATTGAGTTGGGTCTGACTCATACTGACCCTCATAGGGTTTTTAATGGCTGATTGTTTCAGAATTGCTTTGGGAGTGGATTGTCACATCCTTCTCCTGTTTCTGCAGTGCTGGGGATTGAACCCAGATCCTCAGAGAGTGAAGAGCAGCACTATATGTATGCAGCACTCTATCAACTGAATGATACTCCAACCCCTTTGGATAATCTAGAACACATTAATAAATTCCTAGAAATATAAAATATAATAAGATTTAATCATGAAGGAATAGAAAACTTAAATACACCTGTAACTAGTAAGAACATTCGGTCAGTAATCTCCACCCCAAGCAAAACAAAACACGAGATAGATTCCTTGGTGAAATTGAACAAGTACTTAAAGAATTAACACCAATCCTTCTCTAGCTCTTCCAGAAAAGTAAAGACAGGGAACATTTCCAAACCAATTTTATCAGACAAGAATTGCATTATTCTAATATCAAAGCCAGAGAAAGACACTACAAGAAATAAAACTATAGGAAAATAACTTTGATAAGTACACATGCAAAGATCCTCTAAAAAACACTAATAAAAGAAATCTAGTTCACTTAAGCAGTTGATGAACTAGTTCTTTTAAAGGACCACTCACTCTAACTGGGACTTCTCTCTAAGATGTAAAGACAGCTTAAAATATGAATACCCACAATATGATACACAGCATTAATAAAATTAAAGATAAAATTTATACCACCATCCCAATAGATTAAGAAAATATTTGACAAGTTTTGACAACTTTTCATGACAAAAGTATTTATAAAATTAGGAATAGAAGGAAATTATTTCAACATAGTAAAGTCCATATATTGAAAGCTCAACACTAATATCACATACAATGCAAAACACTAAAAACATTTATTTAAGATAGGTACAAAGATAACAACTCTTGCTACTTCTATTCAGCACTAAACTAGAAGTATTAAGCAGAGCAATTAAGCCAAAAAAAAATGACCAAACTGGAAAGGAGAGAATAAAACCATCTTTGTTCACAGAAAACATAACTTCTTTAATGTAGATTCCATGAGAACTCCTTTAGAAATTTCAAACTGAAGTTAGCAAAGTTCAGAATACAAAATCACCACAAGAATGCATTGCATTTTTTAGAGTAACAGCAAACAATTCAAAGACAAAACTAAGAAAGTAATCCCAATGATAATAGCATTGAAAAGAATTAAATACATAAAAATAAAATTAACCAAGGTGAAATGTTTACATGTCAACAATAATAAAACATTTTCAAGAGAAGCTAAGGAAGAAAAAAATAAATGGAAAGACATCCCATGTTCATGAATTGAGAGACTTAATATTGTTAACATTACTTAATATTACTTAATGTAGATTCAATGTTGTTTGGTGCCATGCAGTCAGGTCCAATTCGTACTGACTCCACGTACAACAGAATGAAACACTCTCCAGTTCAGTTCCAGGCACACGATCTTTTTTATACTTGAGACCATTGTTGCAGACACTGTGTCAATCCATTTAGTTAAGGGCATTCCTTTTGCTTATTGACCTTCCACTCTCCCAAACATTATGTCCTTTTCCAAAGAATGGTGTCTCCTGATATGTCTAAAATGCATAAGATACAATCTAACCATCCTTGCTTCCAAAGGAGCACTCTGGTTGTACTTCTTCTAGGACAAATTTGCTGGTACTTTTGGCAGGCCATGGTATATTCAATATTCATCTCCAGCACCATAATTCAAAAGCATCAATACTTCTCCTGTCTCCCTTCTTCAATGTCCAGCTTCCATAATCATATGATGCAACTGAAAGTACTATGGCATTATTTAGGCACACCTTTGTCTTCACTGTGACATCTTTACTTTCCAATACTTTAAAGAGGTCTTTTGCTACAGCTTTTCCCAATGCAATGGATCTTTGATTTCTTTACTGCTGCTTCCATGGGTGTTGATTGTAGAATAATCAAAGGCAAAATCTTGGACAACCTCAATCTTTTTTCCATTTATCATGAAGTTGCTTACTGACCCAGTGGTAAGGATTTTTGTTTCATTGATGTTGAGATGCAATCCATACTGAAAGCTGTGTTCTTTGATCTTTATCAGTAAATGTTTCAGATTTCTCTAAGTTAAAAATAAATTGTTTAATGATAAAATTAATTATATAATAAGTAATACATAATATCCTGTGTGTGTTGACAGAGAGAAAAAGAAATGAGAGAGAATAAATAATAAATAAGTGTGACAAATTCTAATATTTGGAGAATCTGAGTGAGATATATACAGGAGCTTACTGTATTATCCTTTCAATTTTTGGGGTTTTGGGGGGGTTCTTTTTCTAAATTGTGAAGTCAAATTCATGTTATGGATAGTATTATCTTGAGTCTAATTCTTTGTTTTGTCACTTGCAGTATTACATTGGTCACCTAGTTTAAGTTACTTAAATCTCATATTTCCATTCTATAAGTATAGTATCAATCTACAGTATTATAGAACTGCATTGATAATGGGAATATTAAATGATATATGACCAATAAATCTTTCATTATAATTAAGTCAACTTTTATAGCTGGTTAGTATGGCATCCCAATCAGTGTCTGGATTCCCTGGTCAAGTATTAAAGATTTCTTTTTATTATCAACAAACTGCAGACTGTGTTTTAGGTAAAATTTCCTCAAGGAGCTGAAATAGTATCAGAATAGAGAAAAAGAAAAATAAACTTGGTACTTTAATTAATTAGCATCTTGTGAATTACTCTGTAATTGTCATAAGTCTTATTGTACCCTAACTATGAACTTCATAGACTCTGGAACGAGTTTTGTGAGAACAAGTTAGATACTAAGGCCTATACTAATGAAATAAAAAAAGAAATTCAGCCACCAGGTGGTACAAATAACAGGGAAGAGTTATTGTATGTTATACTAGAAATTGGTGGATTTCCAATTGTTCATTTGAAAGTGAAGAAAATATTTTGTCAGAAAGCCATGCATGTACTTTTACATAGAGGTATATAGAAGATTCTGCTCTGGAGAATGACAATCAAAGTACAACAATGTGTGGATTGGAAAAACAGCTTGAAATCTCTAGTTTAGTCCTTTAACTGGAGGTATTTATAGTTCAGATGTAAAAATTATTGTTGTCGTTAGGTGCCGTCGAGTCCATGTCCAACTCATGGAGACTCTACCTACAACAGGGGAAACACTATTGGCGGTGATTTTCTGCTGTTCATAGGTTTTTTTCTTTTTCCTTTTTATTTTTATTTTTTCCCTTTATTAGTAAATGATACAGCATTGGCTTTTTCCGTTATGCACCCTTTACATCACTTCTGGCAACACTTACATCAATGCACAAAGTTTATGGTGCCTTATGGCTAATATGTTGTTGTTGTTGTTGTTGTTGTTAGGTGCTGTCGAGTCGGTATCCGACTCATAGCGACCCTCTGTACAACAGGGGAAACACTATTGTTAATGCTTCTCTGCTGTTCATAGGGTTTTCAATGGCAGATTGATTTTTGGGAGGGGGTTGCCAGGTCCTTCTCCCAATGGCTAATATGTAGTAAAACTCAAATGTTTATTGGGGTTATATTCTCCTATTTTTCCAATATACTCATGAAGTTGCACTGTTGATATTGACATCATCCTCTCCCTATTCATCCCTCCACATTGAGCTTCTTCCCTATCCCATCTTCTCCAATCTTCACTTCCCCCTGCTAGTTACCTCCCTCCTTCTTTCTACTCTATATTGTCCTTTCTCCACTAAGCTTAACTGTGCATTTTTATATATCAACTTATGTATAAGATATTTTTCTTCTTTTAAATATGATTCAGCTCCCACAAATGAGTGAGACCATGTGATATTTCTCTTGTTGAGCTTGTACTAATTTGCTTAAGATAATGTTCTCCAATTCCATCCATTTTGCTGCAAATGACATTATTTCATTTTTTATTGCTGAGTAGTATTCCATTATGTATACGTATCATCATTTTTTTTTTGATGGGCACCTTGGTTGGTTCCATATCCTTGTTATTCATAGGGTTTTCAATGGCTGATTGTTTTTTGGGAGTTGGTTGCCAGGTCTTTCTCCAAAGCCTACAGCACATGGTATTCCCAAGTGGTCTCTCATCAAGTACTAACCATGCCTGACCCTGATGAGCCTCTGAGATCCAACAGGATTGGATGCTATAGTGGTACAGCTGCAAGTGATGCAAAAATTTACCATAATACCCACAAACAATAGCAGCATTTTGTGCAATGAGGATATCAACTATGGAATGTAATCATAATAATATGTAAGTAACTGACTGTCCCTAAAGCATTCCTCAGAATTATATGTATTTTCTTCCTCCACTAAAAGTTAAAATTCTGGGCCTTAGAGGGAAAGGTCATAGTCATTCATATCATCCTTTCTAGTACCTAGTAGGGTGCCTGACATATGCTGTTGTTGTTGTTGTTGTTAGGTGCTGTCGAGTCAGTATCCAACTCATAGCAACCCTGCATATAACAGATGAAACACTATTGTCAGTGCTTCTCTGCTGATCATAGGGTTTTCAATGCGGATTGATTTTGGGGAGTGGGTTGCAGGGTCCGTCTCCTATAACATATGTTAGCCATGATAAATACAGTTTGAGTGAACAAAAAATGGGATGAAATTTCAGAATATATAATAAAATTAGCGGGCTGGGGTTTAGCTCCATTGGTAGAGTCATGGTCTGAGCTCCCTGAGGACCTGGGTTCAACACCCACCACTTCAAAAATGGGAGAAGGACCTGGCAACCCACTCCCAGAGCAATCTCAAAATAGTCACCAAACACTCTAAGCAGAGAAGCACTGTCGTAGTGCCGGGCATGACACAGTGTCCGGGAGTGTTTTGTTCTGTTTTAAATAGAGATCCCATCAGTCTGACCCAACTCTATGGCAGGTAACAACAACAACACATAATAAAATGAGGCAGGAAATTTAAAGAAAGATGAGAAAATGTGTTTATTGTTTGTGGTTCACTGAGAAGGCAAATAAGTTCTGCCTAAGGAACTGACCAAATTCAGCTTCTCCAATTTTAACTTGATCTCACCATTTCATTCTTTTCCCCATTCATGAGGGGAATTTATAAAATATCAACATAATGTACATTTACATTGTCTAGGATATTTCTGATTTAGGAAGACTTAGTTTGACTCTCCAATAAGACTCTTATTGTAAAGACTCTAATGTAAAATTCCCAAGGAAAGATTTATGTCACAAAACTACACAAAAGAATTGTACTGATATATAACTGAATACATCATTAGTAATAGAAATATATTCCTGTTACAATTGCTAGCAATAAGTGAATAATGTGTTTATAAATGTAGCTTTGAGATACTAAAATGAATATTTTCTCTTTATATAAAAATATGATCTACTCATTCCAAAATGCTCTTAAATCTAATGGTACTCAACACATATATTTTAGGTATTAGAACTCTTTTTCCCAATTTAGACAAGTCTACTTTGTATTTTTTTAAATTTCCTTAAGTATTTTGATAAAAGCCATACTAATTTATGACTTCCATTTGTGCATTTGAAACTTACTTCATTATTTTATCCATGGTATCTTTCAAATAAATGTAGATTATTTTATATATTACTTGCAATTGATCTAGTTTTAATGGTTTTTTGTTTTACATTTATACAATATCTTAAAAGCTAAGCAGCTACTCTGTATTAATTCACATTGTTTTTGCATATATACATGCAAATGAGGAAATGACATATGTGTGG
>VMDO01022392.1:0-33537 GCA_007922755.1 Pedetes capensis | reverse complement strand
TAACATAAATTTTGTTACGTATGCAATTTTGATAAAAATGTTCAAATTAATTAATGAATTATTTTAAAGAGAAAACTTTTTCTGTTAGCTCCATCGAACTGAAATACTTTAGATAAAGATCACATATCTGTCTCCTCAGACAAGGTGTGGAATTTACTGATTAGAGAGAAACCCATTATGTGTCTTCATCTGTGACTTTAGGCGAACTACCTTTATCAAAGGGAGCAGTAAGCAGAGAAATAAAACCATCACAATGAACTTTCAGGGTAATTTGGACAAAGGATGTATGTAGGTAAAGTATATTTAATGTTTACAAGAATATACTGGCTTTATACTATATCAAATATTATTGAAGCATAGGATATTTTTGCAGTTTAAAAAAAAACAGTAAGATGTTATTGTTGTTATTGTCAGGTGCTGTTGAGTTGGGTCCAACTCATAGTGACCCTATGTACAACAGAATGAAACACTACCTAAAACTATCTAACAGTGCTTCTCTGCTATTCATAGGATTTTTGATGAATGATTGTTTTGGGAGTGGGCTACCACGTCCTTTTCCCAAGCCTACAGCACCTGGTATTCCCAGAGGGGTCTCCTATCCAAGTACTAATCAGGCCCGACCCTCCTTGGCTTCCGAGATCAGAGGAGACTCGATGTCAGGGTGGTATGGTTGCTCTGTCTGTTAATAGCAATTTTATCCATGGACCTCAGTGCAACATTCAGTTTCGTCTAACCTTTGATTTGACAAGTCCAGTTACAACATATTTGAAAATTCTGCATAAATGTTTCCTAAAGCCAAGCATACAAAGGTTTAGGAGAGAAGCATTTCATCTCTATATTGATATGAAACAATAAGCATTATTACCATATCAGAGAATTCTTACACTAACAATAGAATAGCTTCAAGAAAAACGATGTTGCAGTGAAAAAATCTTCCGTTGAAAATTAAATTAATGCATTTACTCTCTGTCCAAACTTTCAGTTAGGACAGTAAAGTGGTTTGCTGGTGAACATGTGTTGTGATACTTCCTTTCATTCATTACTGTAATTAATTTTTTAATGAAAAGAAAAAAATAAGCCAGAGGCAATAGAACATATGAAGAACAATGAAAATAAAGAATGTTCTGAAATATGAGACTTGACAACCCTCTGCTGATGATCAGCATGCTATGGTGTTTGGAGTCCCATTCTTAGCTGCAGGAGCTTAGTCCATGTACTTGATCTTGTTCTGACTCAATTTCAATATCTGTATAAGAGAGATATTAGTGTCTGCATCCTATCATGGGTGATAATATTTGATGAAATAATATATACACAGTAGTAGGACAATATCTGCCACATACTTGAGTAGTAGCTCACTACCAGCTGTCATCATTGCTCTTAATCCTGTGCTTCCTTTGATATGATATGTTATGTATTCCTTCCCGAAACTTAGCTAAGGCATGTATTTTTTTGTTTTTTTGCAAAAAAAAATACTTTTTCATTTATTTATTTACTTTGTGGTTCTGGGGATTGAACCCAGGGCCTTGTGCATTCTAGTCATGTGCTCTACCACTGAGCTATATCCCCAGCAGTGAAGAAAAAAATCTCAAATACTGAATAACTCACTTGATACTATTATTTGGAGGGTATTCAAGATTAGTTTTCCATTTTACTGTTTGACCTACAACCTTTTATTCCAGTCCAATATTTAGTTCATAGAATTAAAGGACGAGACTGAATGGGCTGCAGAGAGTAATTAGTACTTAAAAGATATGAATCAATGGGCTGACAATCAGAAGAGAAGTATTCTTTCTAGGCATATTTCTTTAAAAATTCATCTAGTTTCATTTCCACTAGTCTCATTCTTACATATGATAGCAAATACTTGGCTTTCACCAACATTTTCAGGTGTTTATTGCAACTGTATATATTCAGGGAAATACACCCAAATCTCTTTCTGTCTCTCTCTCTCTCCACTCTACCCCTGACACTGCCAACATATCACTAGGACAAGGACAAGGACACAAGATTGCTGGCTATTAGAATTGAAGCACACCTATTTTATCTTTTAGGAAAGTAGATGCAATGTGATAATTGGATAAAATGCAACAGATATCAAAACAGTAAAACTGCTAAGAAATTTAGGACATATTTGCTGAGTTCTAAGGTCCTCATTTGATGGTAAAGCAAAACATTCCAGAAGGCAAAATGAGTTGCTAAAGTTAAAATGCTATTATTACATGGCAAACAAGAGCTAGTTTATAGATCTTCTGAGTATAAATCTAGCACAGTTATTAACACAGTACATTGTTAAGGCACTTGGTATTATGGATTTAATTATTTAACTTTATCAGGAATAATTTCTGAAAATGTGTATAGATTCCCCACAATACAACTGAAGCCATTAAAATGGGTTAGATAACCCTATGTTGTGTTTTACTACTTAATCTTATGTACTGACTCATTCTTTCTTATGCTCAAGAAAATCATTAATTTAATTTGACAACATTGACAATAGGTCCTTCTCTGACAGTAAATTTCTATATCATAATGTACCATGTGTCCTTTTATTACCATTCCAAAGTAGGTCTGAAATTTGTCCAGGCTTTTTGTAATACTAGTATGATTATTAGGTCTACAGTCATACCACCCTGGTGCCTGATCTCATTTGTTCCTGGAAGCTAAGCAGGGTTGGACCAGTTAATTCTTGGATGGGAGACTGCGTGGGAACATTGCATGCTATAGGCTTGGGGAAGGACCCTGCAGCCCATTTCTGAAACACTCAACCATCAAAAACCCTATAAATAGCAGAGAAGCACTGACGATAGTGCCAGGCATGGCACAGTGTCAGGTAATGTTTCATTCTGTTGTATGTAGGGTTGCTATGAGTTGGACTGAACACAACAGCACATAACAACAACAACAAGGTGATTATATATTTGAGAAAAGATCAGACTAAGTTTGATTCTCAAAGTCTCTTTAAAAAAAGTTCCTTCTCTTAAGAGAAATTAATGTCTAGTGGTCACAACTTAGCTTAAAGAGGACAATAATTCCCTAATGCTACTCAATTACAAAATTGTGCATGCTTTCTAATACTTCATCTTGCATTGGATTCCTATTGTTTAATTACATTGTTTCCACATAAGTTTCTCTAATTGATCAGTTTAAATGAAATCTGTTGGATTGAATTTATTTCTGAGATGAGTGAGAGGTCATGTTTACTTTCAACCATGTGTTATTCAATTTAGCAGCAAAAATTACAGCAGAAATATAAGAGAAAGTGAGCTAAATATATTCATCATTGTATCCAGAAGACACAAGCTATTTCTAAGTCTCATATTTGAAGAAGATGTAGGATCTTTCTGTCTCCGAGCTACATGACTACTTTATGTATTAAGTTCACCTTCTTCCTCCTTAGTAAATTATAAAATGAATCAGCATTTGTCACATACAATAATGAAAATACCATACAAAGAATAAAGCTGATTGTTTTTATCTTACATATTTTAGAGAAAAACTACCAATATATATCAAAGGCGTATATAGTCTGTAAAGGTGTTTCTGCTTGCTCTGGAGCTGGGCTCGCTCTCTCTCTCTCTGTCTCTCTGTCTCTCTGTCTCTGTCTCTCTCTCTGTCTCTCTCTCTCTCTCTCTGTGTGTGTGTGTGTGTGTGTGTGTGTGTGTGTGTGTGTGTGTGTGTGTGTCTATGGGTGTGTGTTTACTAGGGGACTGAACCAAGGGCCTCAAGAGGCAAGTGCTCTACCACTGAGCTGCACCCCGAGTACCCCTTTTTATGTTTTTTTTTTTTTTTGAGATGTGCAGGTTAAGTTGTGCAGGTTGCCTCTTTCCTCACATTTGCTATTCTCCTGCTTCAGTCACTTAAATGTCTGGGATTACAGACAGGCATGTTTCATGGCACCTGGAAATCATATATATATATATATATATATAAAATTTTTGTTTGTTTGTTTGTTTTTTGTGGTCCTGGGGATTGAACCCAGGGCCTCACGCTTGCATGCTCTGCAAGTGCTCGATCAGTGAGCTGTGGCCAGCCCATTTTTTTTTTTTTTTTTTTTTTTTTTTTTTTTTTTTTTTTTTTTTTTTTTTTTTTTTTTTTTTTTTTTTTTTTTTTTTTTTTTTTTTTTTTTTTTTTTTTTTTTTTTTTTTTTTTTTTTTTTTTTTTTTTTTACTTTTTTGAGACAGGATCTCACTAAATTACACAGACTGCCTCTGGTCTCGAACTTGTGATCCTCCTGCCTCAGCCTCCCAAGCTGCTGAGATTACAGGCGTGTGTCACCGAGCCCAGCTTGCTATATATTTTTTACTTATTTCTAGGGGTAGACATGATACTATAAAATGTAAATAACAATAATATAACAATAATTGCTGTTATTAATTGATCACCAATAGTGTACTAATATATCTTTTCTCTAATAATAAAGTATCCCTGGAAAAGAGGATACTCTTATTCTGATTTAATAGATAAGGTAGATAAAAATATAAGGAGAGTAAGTGCTTTCCCCAAAGTTCCATTCTAGCTCTGTCTGAAATCAGAGCAGGTGGTCCTGCATCCTTCTTGCATGAAAGCTTTCTTGACATGAGGTAACATTTTAAACACTCTAGGGTTTAGAAGAGAGGAGAATCAATGGGGTAGTAAAGAAAGTTCCCTGTGCAAGTGAGAACAGCTCCTTGTATACTCTATTCTCCCTTTTCTTGTTTTCCTCTTTGGTTGCTATCGATTTAGCTCTGTTACCTCTTACGTTTTCAATGATTGCATTTTTATTCTCTTGGTGGACTTCCAACAGATGGAATTTTCAATATTACTTAATTGAAGTAAAATATTTGTGGTTCTTGAACCCCATAAAACAGTAGACCATCCCAATTGCAGTGGCTGGGTCAAAGGACATCATAGCATAAAAAGACGGAATATCCCTGCCATCTCTCTCTAACTTTTACAAACAAAATTCATTTTTCCTTCACTGCTGTACATGATTCCTATTGTTAATGAGGAAGAGCTACTGAATACTACAAACTCATTTCTATCAAAAGGCCATTATGTATAATGTCCATGTCCCTTTGCTGCTTGTCTTTTTATAAATTTTCCCTTTATGAAAGTAAAATATGCATGTGTAAAAGTGGACAGTTCATAAGTATATAACCAGAGGAATTACAAAAAATTTAACCCACTCATGTATTGAGCAACCAGAGCAAGAAATAGAGCCATGTAACAATTTTCTTTCCCCTTCCTCTCATTATAACTATAGCCTTCCTTCAAAGATTAATCGTCTAATATACCCTTAGTCTTATTTTCAAGGATTAATATCAAGTAATTTTTTCACAAATTCACTTTTCCTTCATTTTTAAGGACAATTATGAGATTTTCATTGTACACGTATGCACACCATCAAAAACCGTGTTGCAAGTTGGGAGTAAATATGAACAAAGATAGATCATGTGCTGTTAATAGTTCATGCTAAGTTATGAGTAGATAGAGATTTATTACACTCCATTTTTAATTTGCTTGAAAATTCTAATGATTGTACAAATTTCAAAAAATGTAAAATATAGTAATTTTATGTTTTGTCTACATACATCAGTAAAAACACTCTTTAGTCTTAAGCACAGCCATTCTCTCCTCTACAGCTCTCTACTTTGATCATCTCAAGATACCCAAATAAAGGTTGTCTTCTACCATTTCCTGAATCAGATGTTCATTCTACAATTTCTGATTCTCCTGGGAACAATGAAATGGAACTCTAGCAATCTGTGTTACAATAGTGCCAATATCAAGCTGGTGCAGCATCACCATCTAGAGGTCAAAATGATAACTGTGAACTTCTTCACCTTGAGTCTTCCATATGCATACACACAAGCTTTCAAATCTGAGTATGCCTAGGAATTTATGTGAATATGGGAAAAACAATCTGTTTGCTGTGGTTTTCTTTCCAGTTGGGTTTCCATAAAGAGATCATAGTACAAAGTAAGAACCACCTGTATTTACAGATGGCATGGGAAAGCATAAATCAGTCTTGTATCACCAGTGCTCCAGCATGTTTCAACCAATGATAAGCCTCCCACAATGTCAGACAAACCACCTACAGCAGGATCACAGCAGTGGCAATTTTCTTTTTTTTTTCGTATTCTTGATAATGAAATCTATGTTGAACTCAACACAAATGGCTTTTTTTTGTTCTTGGCAGTCAACAGCCAACACCCATTCTGCATTTGACTGTTTAGCTTATTCTTCCCTCTGGGTAAGTATGCTCATGGGAATAGAGTTGAGAATATTTTGGAATCTTATGAAATCATTATTATATTCTTACTATTACTATTATGTTTGCTACAAGTAGCATATTTTTCACCTAAAATGGAGAAATCATTAACAGATTAGTGTGAGAGGAAATGTAAACATATTATGTGTTATAATTAATGGTATTTATATTATTAATGATCTGACAATATTATAGGTCTTAAAATTATGCCATAGATTTTGTTAAGACAAGGTCTTTTTATGTAGCCCAGGCTAGCCTCAAACAAATGATCCTCGTGTCTTCATCTCATGAGTGCTAGGATTACAAATGGGCACTACCTTGCCTTGGTTGCAATAGATCTTTAATGTAAAACTATTGGCTAAGCCTAATTATTTTTTCTCATTTACTTATTTAGTAAAAGTTTACTGAACTTCTCTTGTGTGCCCAAGGCTGTGAGAGACTTCCTTACCTTCTAGAAGCCCACAATCTGGAGGTACTGATAGAATGTACATTCAAAGTTCAATAAGAAATCACAGAGATGCAATTTATTCTGATTGGGGAAATAAAAATTGCCTCATGTACAAAGAAACATCTTGAAGGAGGAATAAAAGCTGCCAAGCTAAAAACATGAAGGTATTCTGGACAGAACAAAAAGTATACACTTAAAAAGATTTTAAAGGGCACAATTGGTTGAAGTGAGAAGCTTATGTAGCACCTTGGAAAAGAAATAGATGAGACTGTGGCTGGGAACATAGTCTGGGGTTACATTAAAAGTGACTTTGTGTACGTTAATAAGTATGTTGGACTTGAATCCATAAGCAGTGCTTAGACATTATAAGCATTTTCAGCTGGCAAGTGACAAGATTATCTATTTGTTTATAAAAATTATCTATTTTCTTTCTATAAAAGCAGATATGATGAGATTATCAGACAATAACTGATGTGGAGTCATAAAATGTCAGGGGGATACTGGAGTAGTCCAAAGGAGAGATGCTTCAATGGATGTGGTATGCTTGAGGAACAAGTAATATTGATTGGTGTATAATTTGATGTAATATGAAAAAACAGGAAGAATTGTTGAGACATCTCTCATGTTCCCAATCAGATTAATGAGTGAATGGTAATATCATTATCCAGCAGAATACTACAAGAGAAGGAACAGTTTTGTAGGGATTTTGATATGTTTGCTTTCCCTTACCTTTGTACAAAGGTAGGTGGGAATGCCTAATGAACAACTGGAAATATAATTCTCAGATGCCAGGGAGCTACAGAAATATGGATATCATTATGGATAAAGGTGATAGATTCACTTTTGTTGCAGAGTATGCTCAGGGAAAAATAAAGTGAATCCAGGACACTATGCTAGAAGAAAAAGGTCATGCTCACTGTCATCAGCACTTTTGTAGCCCTGACTTTTCTATATTTCATTTATTTGGTACCTTTCTGTTTGTGACATAATAAGTTGCTAGAGGAAATCTGGTTGTTGAAGTTAATTGAAAATATAGTTGGTATAATATTTCAAGTACTTGAAAATTGTAAATATATATTCTCTTAGAAAGGAAGCACGGGTAGAGTGACTAAGAGCAAAGATTCTAAAGCCAAATTCTTTAGATGTGGATCTTATTTTCCCCATAAAATAAATAGATGTGAGATCTTGGATGTTATATTTTACTTTGCTGTGTCTTAGTTTTGTTTCCTCTAAATAGAGGGGTAATAATAAAGTACCTCTTCTCTTAGGTATCATGCATAGTAAGTAGCTTCTTGTTGTTGTTTTAAGCAACTTAACATTCATATAATACTTTGAATAGTGTCTGAAACAAATTAAATACAATAAGAGTGTTTGTTAAATAATGATTATTTATCTAAATGTTATTTTATTAACCTCTCTTTCTGCATATATAAAAAGAACAGAATCAAGTGTGACATTTTCATTCTATAAGAATACCAAAGATCATTTTTTATTAGCTTATATTGACAATGGTTATTTATTTAAATCCTGGAATGATGAGTTAATCCAAAGACTGTTAATGTGGATGCTTCTTCATTTTTCCATTCAAATCTTCACTGTAAGATAATTTACCTTTTCAAATTGTTAAATATGAGTTTATTTGTGTTTAATCTACAGGAAAGATCATAGGAAAAACATTGACAGTTGGAGACATCCAAACAAAGCATTACAGTATGTCCCCTAGTGAAGTTTGAAGAATTTAACAACTCATGTGACAATCATTCCAGTACTAGTGAGAAATGTTGCTTTTCAACTTGTCCTAAAATAATGGCAACACTGTAAATGAGAAGGGGAGTGTGTAAAAAAAATTATAATTATCATATATATAGTGTTTATAGTCTGTTACTTGTTATGACATGTAAATCACTTTACTTCTTTAAATCTGAAAGTTGCATCAGTTGTCCACAAGACATTGATATACAAAGAGTAGTCCCAGACCAATAACCTTAGACCAAGAGCTCACCTGGGAGCTTCTTACAAGTGTAGAATCTCAGCTCACATACAAGACCCTCTGAATCACAAACTGCATTTTAAAAACATTCATAAGTAGCTTTATAAATATTCAAATTTGAGAATAACTGAATAAGGACACCTAGAAATCAGTAACGGTTTGCCAGTAGATAGAGTTGTTAAAGAATAAACACAAACAAACATCTCAGCCCTCCATTGAATTTCTGAAATCAACCTATTTTATAAGAATAAGTATTGTTGTTGTTGTTGTTGTTAGATACCATCAAGTAGCTATCTGACTCATGGCAACCCTGACCCTATATACAACAGGCAAAACCCTATTGTCAGTGCTTCTCTGCTATTCATAGAGTTTTCAAGAGCAGATTGAGTTTTTAGAGTAGGTTGCCAAATCCTTCTCCCAGCCTACAGTATCTGGTGTTCCCAGGCGGTCTCCCATACAAGTACTAACCAGGCCCGACCCTGCTTTGCTTCCTAGATCTGATGGAATCAGAGGCCACAGTGCTACAGCTGCAGGCTAGTATAAATATTAAGTTTCCACTTATTCCACAAATATTTATTAAAAACTTATTATTTGCTAGTCAGTGTTCTGTTTCTAAAGAAACTGTGGTGAACAGAAGAGGATAAACTCTTTTGGTCCAGGTGTTATCAGTTGAGTATGTTCTGAGAGAGCTAAAGAAAATTCCTATTTATGAACAATGGTTTAAATCAAGAATTCTCTAAATATTTGGAATTTCCCTGATAAATTTCTGTCTAGTCTCTTGTATAGCTTTGATTAGATCTTGTCATTCCTCATTCTTTCTTAGATTTTGAGGCCAGACTGTATAGGTTCAAATCCTGACTACTCAGATTCTTCATGTGATAAATAAGAAAGGTACTAATATCTGCATCAGTGCATTGTTATAAGGATGGATGGAGTTGATATGCACAAGTACTCAGGGAAATGCCTGGAATAGCAAAAGCATTATGTAAGGGTCAACTATTGTTAGTCATGTTGTTGATTTTGCTAATGAAAAATCATTAGTAGTGAATTTTTCTTCCCTGAATATATTTGAGGAGTCATTTCCAGCTTTGGAGTATGTAGAAGGCCTGTGATGAAACCATCCACCAGTGGCTTCCCACTGTATTTCTGTGAGCTAAACTGTGACTAGATGTTGATAGGTAAGAACAGCTTCTCAAGTCTATCCAGGACTTAACTCTAGGAGAGAAAATACTGATATATTAACCCTTATTAATTTCCTGCAACTTGCATAATCAGAGATACTTTGGTTTTATTTCATTTTGTTTTATTGTCCATATGGAGAAAAATATGTGTCCTCAAGGTTTATGTTGACTCCTGCTCACCATCAAACTTTCTTTTTAATCTCAGCTCCTCATTTGGTATGGTTTGTTGACACATGAGCAGAAAGATAATTCTTGGTAACTGTGGTACCTTTTTTAACCTTTCCAAGTATTTTAGTGAAAGTGGTGGCTCCTCTTTTGAAATACAATAATAATACTCAAAACCTAACAAGAATGATGAAGCCAGATAAGAAATCTCAATGTTTGAGCAATAACTATGTTTCCTCAGTAGTAAGTCTGATCTTAAGATTTTCTTCTTGCTCAACTAGAATAAATTTCTATCAATTAGATAAAATTCACATTCTTCATTAACATTTTAGACTTGGAATGTCTATAATTAGACATTAGACATGAGACATATAGACAATGTCTATAATTAGACATTATAATTAGACATTCTATAATTAGAAATGTTTATTTCTAATGTAATCTGTTGAAAATAAGAACTTAAAGAATAATATAGACAAATACATAGACTTTGTGATTGCACACAATGTCACCAGGATCAAAACTAGTATTCTAAGCCCCTCTTGTCCTGATGCACTCTCACTTGCCTACTCTGCTACTAAAAGCACAGCATTTTGTATCTGAATCCTGTGCCTTTTCTACAACAGTCAGTGAAGTCAAACTGTCTAAGTGACACTAGAGAGATTTTCACTCTCATTCTGAATATACAGTACAATTTTCAACAGGCTACATAACATGTGGTTGCACAAGAGATTGAAAGTACACAGCAGATTCCACGTATTTCCTATTAAGCTTCATAGCAGAGAGGTTTCTAAAAACCTAAAATACTGTTACTCTTCTCAATTTTTTCGGAAAATAAAGGCTTTTTCAATAAAAAACACTATAATCATTTGATGAGGCTATTTTGAATGAATTAGTAAAAAAATAAGTATTTCGGAAGCTCATGAATTTTAAATATAGTAATTATCATGAGATACAAACCACATGCATGAAAATTTTGAGAGCCATCATAATTTTTAAGAATGTAAGGAGGTCCAGAAGCTAAGGTGTTTGAAAACATCTGGTTACCACAATTTTCTTTGCCTGATCAGGACAGGGAGAAGTAGGACTTGCCATGATTTTGTCCCCAGATTCTCTGACAACTCTATACCTTTCCTATGTTTTGCATTTGTAGGGTGGAAGGGAATAAGAATGATAGTGGAAAAAGAGGAACATATGAGATGCTATGTGTATTATAGTCTCCTTTCTGGAAAATCACATGTCTATGGAATGACAAACAAAGACACAAGATATATTGATTTAGTAAAATAACTAGAAAAAGACTAATTGAGTGTAATTGTGGTGAGATTTGTGAAAGAACCTCTCTGAACATTGATAAGAGTCCAAGTCTTTTGTGTTTTATAACTAAAGAAACTTGAAGACACCATTGATAACAGGAGTTGCCTGTTAGTGACCAGATCAAGCATCAAAGTCAAGTTTGCAGCTTAGTTTTATTATACTACTATGTATCATGGGCTGGGATTTAGCTCAGTTGGTAGAGCGCTGTGCTGCAATCTCTGAGGTCCTGAGTTCAATTACCAGCACCACAAAAAATGGGAGAAGGACCTGGCAATCCACTCCCAAAGCACTCCTGAAATAGTCAGTCATTGAAAACCCTATGAGGGTTGCTATGAGTTGGATACTGACTAGACAGCACCTAACAACAACAACAACAACAACTATGTATCACACAAAGTCTGTGTTTTCAATTTGGATAAATTACAAGTAGAATTAAATAGATATCTATGCATAATACTATTTCTCTAAATAAAAGCCTAGCTTGTGAACTAATAAATCTAGAAAGGAATATTGAGAAAATGTAAACCCATGACTACTATTTAACAATAGACGACATACATATATTCAACTGCACCTTTCCAAATAACATATGTAATTCACCCTGCAATGTAGCAAGTCATTCCTATAATAACCTGTAAGATTCTTGATTTGGAGATTCTGTGGGGTTTATAATTATATCTCAGGTTTTAAAACCATATCATTATCCATTCAGTTAATAGAGTACATGGATAAAAATCACAGTATCCCCTAGTGTACACTAAAATTGTTAAGCAGAATAATTTATGCAAATTACTTATGAAGTTAATATATGTTAAGTATGTTTAATTACACTGCAAAACTTAGTTTGCTGCAGCACACACACAATTATTTTTAATTATAAAAACAGATATTTTAGAGAGTTGTGTGTGACCCATTACACTGCTAGTTAATACTGCTTCCTTACTTTCCTCCTTGCTTCCAAAATAAACAGATTAACATTTTTTTGTGAAATCTTCTCATTACTGGAAAGCTTAAGTATGTCTTAATGTTAGCATTTCAGGAGATGGACGAACAGTCAAATGCTTTCTGGGTCTTATTTGAATCACATACTTATTGTAAGAGATGGTAAGGAAGCTAATGGAAGGAATAGTTTAAAGATGTAGTAATATTTATCACTGGAGAGCATAATTGGGAAATGAAGAAAAGAAGGGAAATAAGTTTTATTTTACCATACATTCTTTACTACTTAATTTTAATCATATATTATGAGTAAATTATATGTATGACTTTGATTAAAAATTAAATATGAGCCGGGTGCAGTGACACAAGCCTATAATCCCAGCGGCTCTGGGGGCAGAGGGAGGAGGATTGCAAACTCGAGACCAGAGACAGTCTGCACAATTTAGAGAGACCCTATCTCAAAAATGAAAAGATGGGTTGGGGGTGCAGCTCAGTGGTGCAGCATTTGCAAAGCATGCAAGCTCTAGGCCCTGGGTTCAATCCCCGGTACTGCAAAAAATGAATGAATGAATGAATAAATAAATAAATAAAAGAAAATGTACACTTACATATACAACATTCATATACAATCTTTTGGCTTGCATGTTTTTCTGTTATTTTGATTTCTAGAGAAAGAATGGCTGAAAAAATATTCAAGTGATAACATCTCATGATATAAATAAAACATAAGAATTACCAAATTTCAGAAAAAATATTCTTTTCCTTGGTACTAGTTTTTTATATCATGAGATGTGGTACTACATTTGTAACATATTACATATATATGGACAATGAAATCACATCTTAGCTAAACACACTTCTATTATAACATTATGTAATAATGTAATTTTCATGTCTAAGTATGAATTTATAAATAACCTTTGCATTTATCCCCTGTTTATAACTTTAACCGTGGAAAATATGTTTTTAATACAATAATTATGTAGAAAGAAATATACTACATGATAGGAAAGTGTATTGCCTAGGGAAGCTAAAAAACATAATTTTAATGGACAACTTTATTTAGCGATATTACCCTACTAGTAAATAAACAATTTTATTAAGCATAGGATGAAATTATGTTACCATACAAAATTTAAAATTAAAATTATTTTTGTGTATGAGTACTTTTCTTAAGACAGTATATTTTGTAGGAATGGCAGAATGTAGTAATCAAACTAAATACAGGCTTTCTTATAACTTTTTTCCAGATATATATACAGCTATTTTGATCATGATAGCAAAATCTGTTAAAATTCACCCACAGATATTACAATTATTTTGTAAGTAAGTTTTGTAAGTAAAGGTGTGTCAAATGCCAGGTGTGGTGGCACACTCATATAATCTCAGCATCTGAGGAGGCAGAGGTGGGAGGATTGTGATGTTGAGGCCAGAGGCAGCCTGTGTGTCTAAGCAAGACCCTGTCTCAAGATAAAAAGTAGAAAAAGGGCTGGAGTGTGAAGCTCAATGGGTAGAGGGCTTGGGAAGTCTTTGCCAGACCCTGGCTTCAATGCCACTGCACTGAAAAAAAAATTGAGTGCCAAACTAAAGTAGACATGAAGACTAATATTTTAAAACAGATGTTAAATTACTTACAACTTATTTTATTGACTAATGAGATTACAATATCCTATATGTGGAGATTATAAAAATGATTAACAAAACTAGCATATTATTTGTTTGCTATTTGTATTTTCTTGATGGAGCCTAACAACAACAACAATAATCTGTATTTTCAAATAGGTTTACCACGCATTGTATTCATTCTACTTTTGAATGATTAATAGTGAGCTTGCCTGTTTGAAAAATTTCTGGACAAAAATATGATCTTTAATGAAGGTAAATCTGTGTAAATCATTATGTGGAATGTCTATTTTTTTCTGTCCTCATTCATTACTTTCTTGCATATCAATATTAGCTTTTTTTATTTAAATGGTAGGGATTGAAATAAGGGCATTGTTCACAAGAGGCAAGCACTCTACCATTGAGCTACATCCCAGCCCAAATATTAGCTTTTCAATGACGACTTTCTCATCCAAGTCTTCAGCTCTGTAGTTAGAGCTTTGGACTGCACAGCATCTGGGAGTGTGCCATTATTGTTATGGTGTCAATTTGATCAGTATTGCCATATCAGTGGATTTAGATGGCAAGTATCTTCATGAATTCTCTTCACATAATCATCCTTTTTTCTGTTATAAAACAAAGCACTAGATACTGATCTTTAGCAAAAAACTCTCGCAGTAATTTCATGAACCACTGCTAGACTACAAGGTATTTTAATGTTAGGAAGAGTTCTTTTCATTTTTGCATCCACTCAATACCTATCTTAGTGTTTTGTGCATAGTAGTTATTTTTAAAATTACTTGAAAATAATTTCTTTACTTTTATCACAAAATAGCCTAATAATGCTGTGATAATGTTTGGAGTACTTGCTAGGTGCTAAACTCTGTTTTAAGCACTCTGCATACAGATTAACTGATTTAATTTTCACAACTCCCTAATATAGGTATTAATATCATCCCCATATGTCAAGAACTGAGAAGAAGTTAAATAATTTGCTTTGAGTCTTACTATAAATAAAAACAAAGTTTTAAAATCAGGCCACTGGACACAAGATTTTATCTATATAATACTGCCAATTGTTATTAAAGAATGCATTCGAGAGAAAGTACTTTCTTCTGGAGAGTTCTCAAAAATTTAGTTTTATGATGGGTAAATCAAATCAAACACAGAAAAACCTAATATACACACACCCTTAAGCAATGTTCTCAAAACTGTCTGTGCAAAGTGCAGGAGCATAAAAGGTGATCCACTGGGGCCAGGGAAAAATTGGTTTCTGTTTCTCTTATATTTGTTACTGCTCCCTTTCTTGCTTTTATTTCTATTGTTCTTAATGTGTAAAGGCCAAGTAGCAGTATATGATTCATAAATTATTTTTATGACTATACTAGCTACAAAATTGGGAAATCATTGTTTTAAAGAAACTACAACAATTTAAAGAAAATTAAGATTCAAAATACAAAGGCATGTGTGTATCTTTTTTCCTGGGTCTCTTCTCATCTGCATGATGAGAACTTTAAGTGCTTCTGTAGTAAAGTGTTCAGTGGCTAAATGAGCATTGTATGCGTAAATTTTTATTTTAGTTTAGTTTTATTTATTCAGTTTTTGCACTAGGGGACTGAACCCAGGGCATCTCGTATACTTTGCAAGGGCTCTACCACTGAGCTGCACCCCAGCCTTTTTTTTTTTTTTTTTTTTTTCCTCTTGATGTTGAGTGTCATTAAGTTACTCAGCCTGCCTTTGGCCTCAAACTTGTGATCCTCTTGTTTCTGCCTGAGTGTCTGGGATTACAGGCATGTGCAACACACCTGTGTGCGAGTTTTTAAAACATGTATCTCTGCAGAACCACTAATTACACCAATATGACTCACCAACCCTTTCAAATGACATTTTGAGAATGTGTCATAAATCCATGTAAGAAATGTTTGTGCGAGGAATTTTTTGGGTCCCCTTCTGGGTAAGTCCTCAGGTTTACCTTTGGCATGGCTGGAATGGAACAGAAAATACCTGGGAGACAAATGATTTCCTAAAGGCACTATGTCCACACTTTTCTTCCTACTGCTAATATTTGTGAACTGTATGTATTCAGAGCATTCTAGGAAGCAACACTAGCTTTTGGTCAGTCAGATCTGAATTTGGATCAAACAAAAACAAATGAATAACAAAAAACACCCAAAAAGGAATAAGGTAGGATTTTTTTTAAGGCTCCTCTCTAGCACTGAAAATCAAACATAGAAATACAAAATGAATTAATAATTTGGGATGTGAATATTCATAGATAGTAGATATTAATATTTTCCTAAAGTTGACCACATCATTGCCAGTGCACATTTAAATATTCTCTGTCTCTTTAAATTTTAACACAATTATTAAATTTCTGCCGATATCAACTTCATTTTACTATCTCAAATATGCAAAATCTATTTATGTGAACATAAACAGTGTGTCCTCCATAGTCTATATTTTCTATATGTAAAGTATTAAAATATAGCAGCTTTTCTCAAAGTGTGAGGTTTAGAACAGCAATCCTGTAAGTTCCTTATTGTTAAAACATACTAACAGTAAAATATATTTAAAAAATACAGCAATTCACATACACATATTGTTGAACCAAATTTATTTGACCATAAAAAGCATTTTACTAGCCTGGAGCGGTGGCGCATGCCTGTAATCCCAGCAGCTCTGAGGCGGCACAGGAAGATCGCAAGTTCGAGACCAGAGACAGTCTGAGTAATTTAGCGAGATCCTGTCTCAAAAAGTAAAACAATGGGCTGGGCGGTGCAGCTCAGAGATCCAGCACTTGCAGAGCATGCAAGCATGAGGCCCTAGGTTCAACTCCCAGGACCAATAAAACAAAACAAAACAAAACAAACAAACAAAAAGTTTTACTGACATCCCAAGGAAATAAATTTTACAAAATACTCTGGAAAATACCAAGATACATCTTTCTCCTTTTCTAAAATGATTCAAATTTGATGACTGAAAATGCCAAAGTAGTAATGAAAATTTTGTAAAATATTATATGAGGGTTGCTAGGAGTTGGACCCGACCTGACAGCACCTAACATTTTTCCAAAAGAAGATAGCTGTTAGCTAGGCACCCCCAGTGCACAACTGTGATCCCAGATACTCAGGAGTTTGAGGCAAGAGGATCATGAGTTTGAGGCCAGAGGCAGCCTATGAAATTTTGTGAGACTCTGTTTCAAAATAAAAACATAAAAAATGGTCAGCTAGTGAAGCTAAGTGACAAAGCACTTGCCTACCATACATGAGGTCCTGGGTTCAACTCCTTCTTCAGTACTGAAGAAAAAAGAACTTAGGTATTTTTCCAAAATGAAATTTGATATACAAATAATTCTAAGGTGCTTATTTCCTATATTATTATTTTTTATTGGAAATTTTTAATTTACACCTTAATGTGATTCATTCTGACATGTTATTCATTGTGACATTTCCATATATACATTTTGTTGTACATTACACAGACAAGTTCCCCCTTACCCTCTTGTGTATTTCCTCCTCCAATGCCACCACCCCATCAAAGACTTCTCTTCCATTTGCTTGCCTTTTTACGGTAATATTTTTCTATATATCCTTGGGTTCCAATTATGTTTAAGATCGAAACTTCTTCTGTAGTGAACTTTCTTTTTACATTGTCAGTAATATTACATGAATTTTCTAGTCCATCTATATTAATACCATTTTTTGGTATTACTGGTGTTATTATAATTATTTCCAGGACTATTAAAGTTGGGCTATTCACCCTGAGGTCATCCCCTCACACATCCCTCATTCCTCCTTGTTCCTCCTCTCCCCCCTCTCCTCTCCCAGGATTTCCTCCTTTTGCTAGATCTCTCCCTCCTCCTTTGTATTCCCCAAATTATCCCTTCTTCTAGGTCAACTTTAGGTTTGTTTTTTAATTATGTTCCCACCCCTGCATAGGATTTTTTCCTCCTTATAGTTTTGATACAGCTCCTACATATGAGTGAGAACATGTGGTATATCTCTTTCTGAGCTTGTGTTCATTCACTTAAAATAATTTCCTCCAATTCCATCCATTTTGCTGCAAATGGCATTATTTCATTTTTTGATTGCTAAGTAGGATTCTATTGTGTATATATTCATAAGCCTTGCATAAGAATTAATATAAGTGTCTGTAAAATAAGTGTCTTTTTTCCCTTTACTGGGATCTTAACCAAGGGCCTCCTGCATCCTTTGTAAGTGCTCTGTGACTGAGTTACAACCCCAACTCATTTTTAATTTTTTAAAATTGAGACAAGGTCTTGCTAAGCTACAAATTGGTTCTGGCCTCGCATCTGAGATCCTCCTGCCTCTGCCTCCTAAGTAACTAGGATTACAGGCATGCACCACAACACCTGCCTAAAATGAGTAACACTTTCAAAATGATGTTAGCACATTTCTGTCAAGTGGTAATAAAATATAAAATCAGAGGAAGGTACCCTGAGCAGAACCAAAATTATGACATGTAGTGCACACAAAAAGCACACATCCTCTCATGTCCCCCTCCTATTTACAGGAAGTAATAGATGCATTTACTATCTCACAGTGAGTTTTATATTTCAACAGTGTTCTCATGACCTAACAACATGGATGACAAGATATTTTAAATAACCTATATAATGACAACTGGCTACAAAACAGTTGCTGAATAAAATGTAATAAATATTCTTGTCAAAGCATAGCTGAAAGTGAAAGAATTTAAAGAAAATCTCTAGGCAGAAATCCTAGGAGGAAGCAGGAAGCAAATGTCACTGTCCGGTGCACATTTGTTCACACCAGATCAAGTCTTTAGGTATAAAGTTGACAAAAAGGAATTTGGGATACAGTAGCATTTTAATAATGGAAAACTAGAGAGTTGCAAATGCACAGAAGCATAAATACATATCAACATTTGTTGTTGTTATGTGCCATTGAGTCGTGTCCAACTCATCAGGGTCACTCATAGTGACCCTTATGGGGTTTTCAATGGTTGACTGTTTCAGGATTGCCTTGGGGTGGATTGCCACATCCTTCTCCCATTTTTGCAGTGCTGGGAATCAAACCTAGGACCTCAGAGACTGCAGAGCAGTGCTCTAACAACTCAGCTAAATCCCAGCCCCTCAACATTTAGGTACATTGATGTAATTTCACAAGGGTAATATTGAGCAACTTTCAAAAGTATTCATGAAGGAGAATACCGTTTATAAATAGCATTAAAACCTCTTCAATAGTACTATCTACTGCTTAGAGATACTTGTATGTGTAGGATTGTTGCTGTTGTTAGGTACCTTCAGTCATGTCCGACTCATAGTGACCCTTATAGGGTTTTCAATGGCTGATTGTTTTGGGATTGCCTCAGGAGTAGACTGCTATGTCCCTCTCCCATTTTTGTGGTGCTGGGAATCGAACTAGGGACCTCAGAGACTACAGAGAGGCGCTCTACCAACTGAGCTAAATCCCAGCCCCATAGGTAGAGAATTTTAATTACAAGTTGAATGGCAAGTTAAGAAGGGATAAGATGATAATATAGGTTGGAAGTGTGAAATCTTGTTTCAATTTTATTGATAAATTTCTATTTTTAAACTGGGTTGAGTACAAGAAAGTTTACTTTATTATTCTTTATTTCTTTCTTTTATTTGTACTGCTTAATATAAGTAAATACATTACTTGATTCATCCCTGGAGGGTGAATCATTTGAGAGATTCTTAATAGTTTAGTCTTAATAATTATTGGTTGTATTTGGGTGATAACTTTTCAGTGTGATATAGAAAAAATGACCAAATCATTTTGTAATAAATTATTAAAATTTCTCCAGACATGTGTTTAAAAGCAATGACTTAAATTTACATGATATTGTAGAGCTAGGCACCGTGACAAAACCCTATAATCCTAACTACTCAGAAGGATTGCCAGTTCAAGGACAGATACAGTCTGTGTAACTTAGTGAGACCCTGCCTAAAAATAATACAATTTTCAAAAGGGGATAAAGGGTGCAGTTTAATGGTAAAGCACTTACCTATCATGTTTTATCATGTTTAGAGCCCTAGGTCCGACCCCCCCAGTACTGAAAGCAGAACAGATATTTTAACATAGAGGTGTCAAAAACTTAAAATTTATTGTGAAGAGCTAGCTTACTTTTATTTTGTGAGAAGTAAAATCTTGATTTTTAAGAAACATAAAGTTATTTTGATTCTCTATGTTTTTATTCCTTAAGATCTATATAAGTGACTTTATATTGCCTCCCCTGAAAGTTTTAACTCATCCTTCCTGCTGCCTCCAAATCTTCTCTTCTTTTATGCGAGATTGGCAGGAGTAATGAGAGAGGGTCTTGTGTTTTTTGAGGGTAGAAGATATTGGAATTAAAATATTGCTTATTATGATGATGGAAACTAAGTGTTCAATTAATATTGATGAGTGAAAAGTGCTGTTAGGAAGTGGAGTAAACAAGCTTTGGGATAGCCAAATACCTGGAAAAGGAAAAGCATTAGGTTTTGTTGTTAGTAACTCCATCATGATGATAGGACCATAATTGCAAGTTTTCCACAGCTTTATTTTTCTGCAAGCATTAGGATTGCCTCATAGCATTAACATGACCACAGTTCTACCTCCAAACTCTGACTCTAAGAGAAAGTTAATTTCAAATGTAAAACTGTAATATAATTGAGCATCTTAACAACCATTATTTTAAAGATAAGTATATTATTTGGATTCAAATAAACTAGCTAATAAATCATTTGAAAATTGGATCTTTTAGTAATTTTTAGAGTTATGTTAGGGAAAATTATCATATATACCATACCTCACATACATAACATGTGCAACTTATCAATTTTATGAGGATTACACTCAACTATAACCTGTTGAATATATCAATTTTTTATGATGTGGGAGCCTAAATACATTGCAACATTTAATGATCAGTATTATGGAAATTATACAGAAGATACAAGAAATGATATTGATTTCTCTGGAAAAACTCCTACAAGAAGTAGATTATATCCTGTTTTGTAAACACTGTGTCACCTGGATAACATTAGATCTAAATATTATAGTGACTAGATAGAGTAATAGAAAGATAACAGTTGAGAAATCAACTTCTAATAGATTGTAAGAAAAGTTTATATCTAAGAGCCCAAAACAATTGAATAAGCAATAAATTTGGTTACATATGCCTGCAGCTGTAGCCCTGTGGTATCCGATCCTGTCAGATCTCAGAAGCTAAGCAGGGTCGGGCCTGGTTAGTACCTGGATGGGAGACCGCATGGGAACACCAGAAGCTGTAGGCTTGGGAGAAGGACCTAGCAACCCCCTCTCAAAAATCAATATGCCATTGAAAACCCTATGAACAGCAGAGAAGCACTGACAATAATGTTTCCCCTGTTGGACAGAGGGTCGCTATGAGTCAGATACCGACTAAAGTAAGACCTAAGAACAACGACAACATACTCTTGAAATTATACACACCTTCATATATACAACTATTACTCCTTGTGATGCATATTTTATTACTTTAACCTTACATGTAAGACGATTATCTATTTTGTATGTATTACCTCAACTGCTCTGTCTACAGAAGTGATGTAAAATTTCAACTTGAATAACAATAAGTCATGTTGATTCAGCCCCAGTCAAACAAATTGTGGTAGAGAGGATGGAAAAAGAATAGAAATGAGAATAGTCCAAACAAACTATTAAGTGTAAAAATCTGCACAACTGATGTGATGCACTAATATTGAATCAAGTACCTCCAGACAGGAAAGAGCAAAGTAAATTAGCAAGAGTGTTTGTGTAGTTACAATCATCTATTGATAACAAAACAGGATAAAGTAATTCCATGTATTTTTATTTTATTACAGTCTTTTCTTACAAATTCAGTGAATACAACTCAATTAGATTTAAAAGTGAAGTGAAAATGTACCGCTTGCCAGGGTTTTGTTGTTGTTGTTGTTAGGTGCCATTGAGTCGAGTCCGACTCATAGCGACCCTATGTACAGCAGATCGAAACACTTCCCAATTCTGTGCCAGGCAAATGATCTTATTTATGCTTAAGACCATTGTTGCAGACACTGTGCCAATCCATCTGGTTGAGGGTTTTCCTCTTTTGCATTGACCTGCCACTCTCCCAAACATGATGTCCTTCTCCAGGGTAATGAGTTAGAAATGGTATGCATTGGAACTTTAAGCAGAGTCTACTAAGACCTCACCTTACTCAGTCCTTCTTTCACTAATTCTGTTCTCAAAATGAAGCTTAATGGGATGGATATCACCTATCATTGCCTCCAAATTAATTAACATCTGTACCTTATGCTGGCTTAAAACTTAGTCTCTCTTGTAAGCTGCGTTTTCCCAAAGGCTCACTAATCCAGCTGTGCAATTCTCCATTTGCTACCCATCTACCATTACTAAGTACCACCTGGGAAGTGACTATGTCTAGCATTTTCAATGTCTCTTTGCTTTGTTCTGGGTCTCCAACATTTTAATCCTCAAAAGAATGAGAAATGAGTAACAAGAAAAATTTACACATTTTTTTCAGGTGCAAGTATGCCACAATATTTTAGGAATCCTCAACATCACATAGAAGTTAGAATTCAAAATCTGGGAAATCCTAACCTCTTTGCTCAGCATTATTTATCCAATAAATATAATTGTTTATCCTAGCCTTAAAAGTTAAAGGCTAAAGGTCCCAGCTGTGATTGAATCCAACATGGCTATTCAGCAGTCTGTAATCTTTAGATGGTGCCAACAAAATATTTTTTTCTTAGTGGTGAATAAGAGTTACTATTTGAACAAATCTGTTCCTCTTTCTATAGAGAAGGTTTATGTGTGGCTCTTAATCTACATCAAAGTGTAATTGACCACTGAAAGAAACAGATTGGTTATTTTTAACTGTGATAGGCATTCCATAGAGCTAGGAAAGGACATGATTCATTGATTTCAATCATGGTCAATATTTAATAAACTCAGTATTCACATAAATGGAGGGCAATAATAATTTAGATAATCCACTAGAGCAGATGATTCAAAATAATGTATAACTGAGTGTTAGTGCATATTTTTCTTCAACACATTTGTCACAACTATCTTTTAATGCTGACTAGCTCATATGCTACAATTTTTTCAATTTTATAATTATAAAATGATTTTATATAGTGACTTCTTTTGATATCAACCTAGTAAACATCATTGTGTATATCGCAGCTCAAATATATACCTCCTCAGAACTGACTCCTAGCTTCTTTCCTGAAGATTACATTCATCTCTTCTCTGCTATTCTCATAGCTCATTATACTCTCTTTTCATACCACTTGTCAGCATTTTATGAATCCAAGGAATTGTAATATCTCCCCAGCTAGCCTGCAATGTCTATAAGCTAAATATCTATCTGCATTCCATGTGACTGTATCTCTCCACACTTAGTATCTAGTGAGTACATTCTAAGTCCTCAATAACCATTAGTTTAATTAATGAGGGAAGGAAGGAATGCAGAGATTAATTTAATCTTAATTACTGCTTTGAGAGATTGATTATAAGTTTTTTATTATGCTTTTATAGACAGTGTGATACAGTATAGACTACATTGGCAGATGGCCCATTTGACCACTAACCAGCAGCCAGCTCTTGGTAAAGTACTTATATTTTGCCATGTCTCTTTCATCATCTGTAAAGTAGAAATCATGTAAATAATTTTTACGTGGTAGTGATTATTAAATGATATATGTAAATATCTTAGCATACAATGACTTAAACAAAGTAAGTTCTCAAATACATTTATAAATTTTATAAAATAAATTCTATCATAAGTAAGTAAAATGAGACCTAGAAAACTGAATAAACCATCTCAAAGTATATCACGTAAATATCATATAAAAGAAGGGTAGTATTCTATATAACAGAATTGTTTATAATGCCTGTTTCCAAGATAAATTTACTTGGTCCTGAAGGTTCTTACTTAGTTCATTTGTCTGTATTTTGACCATTACATTTAAATGTTGGTGAGACTTCTTGCTAAATCTTTACTATGATGCAATCTAAAGGGCTTGGAGAATAATATGTCTTCTCTGTATACCAGTATATAATGAGTCTGTATACTAAATTATTGTCTAATTCATATTGTTCCATAGCCCTTTCTGCTCTATGAACTTTAATTGTTCCACTGCCAGTTTGATTGAACCATTGACCTTAGCAGGCATAGCTAACATTCTCTTTTCACTATTTGAAAGAAAAATGTCAGAATGCTGAGTTGTCTTTTATTAAAATGATTGTGAAAACTATCCAATCTTACTAGAGTAAATTTCTGTGACTTAGAGCCATCCAAGTCATATCTAGTGTTTCTTACTGAAATGAAAATGTATGTCAACAAAACATGGAAACCAGTGTTTATAGCAGAGCTACATTCCTTCCTGGAAGCTCTAATGACAAGTCTGTTTCCTTGACTCTTGTGGTTTCTAGAGGCTCCCTGCTTTCCTTAGCCCATGGCTCCTCTTTATCTTACAGACAGCACTGGCAATGGCCAGTGGGACTTTTTCAGATCATGTCACTCTGACTCTTCCTTTCCTATTTCTCTGTCTTGCTGTAAGGACTCTGATTTCTTTGGGACAATTTGAGAATCCATCATCTGAAGGTCAACTGTTTAGCAATTTTATTTTCTTTTGCCGCCTTCATTTTCTTTTGCCATATAGCATAACATAGTCTGAGGATTAGAGATGTGGAGGGCAATTAATGATTCTGCCAACTAGGAATGACTATTTTTTCACCCATTTTTCACTTATAAATAATATTTTAAGCCTTAATCAATACATATTACATAATGATAATGATCATTTTTACTTTTTCATGTAAATATTCACAAATTAAATTTTAATATCACATTCAAATAACACTCTGAAAATACTGAGACAGATGAAACAAATCCACAATATGTCAGAAAGGTTTGATATGTATTCATTTGTATATGTGTGTTTATGTATATTTCCTATTTAGCAACTTATTTATTTGAAAAAGGCTGATGATAATACCATAATGATGACAGAGTAATTTATCTCTGGGGACTAGAATAAGAGGTAGAAAATATGTGTGAATGTATGTATATGTGTGTTTGTGCATGTGCATTCTTGTATACATACATTTAAGTTCCAGTGATAGCACTTTATGTTTATTTTTAGAAAAAAAATGTTGAAAACACCTTGAAAAGAAAGAATATACCACAAGCCATATGCAAACTGAAATGAACTATTTTTTATTTTCAACCACATATGCTAAATGGTATATGTTTAATACAAGGGTGACAAATTTTATTTTGCATAATATATCTGAACAAGTGTGTGTTATTATGAAGGATTCAGAAGACAGGTCCTTCTTCATGGGAAGAATTTTGACTGAAAGGTGCTATGTACAATGTAAGAGACACTTTTCAGCATTTGTGCATATCCTTATCTCCCTATTTTAAATTCATACAATTTTATTTCATGTCTCCAAACGCTGTTTCCTGGTATTTGTTTTACCTAAAAACAAAATAGTACCCTTCAAAATCTATATATCATTTCATGTGAAGAAAGTGTATCATTGGCATATGTGAATGGAGATTTCATATATTTCATAGTTAGCAACTCTTCATATTGGCTCACAAAAAAGTGAAACTTAGGGAGGAAAAGCAAAATTACTTATAGAGGCATGGATGATTCTAGAGTAGCTTTGTTGAAATGTAAGGCCAGACCAGGGAGTATTAAGTTGCGGTATCAAGGAAAATATTAAGGAACAACTCTGTGTGTGTGTGTGTGTGTGTGTGTGTGTGTGTGTATGTGTGTGATATGGTGTATCTGTGGCTTATCAAAGGTAAAAAGGAGAGAGGCTAGTAGGGTGGCTGTGTCTTACTGTGAGATAGGAGAATTGTCTTTTTCCCAAGGCCCTAGGATTTGGCCATCAGGAAAATATAAAACCTATCTAATTTTTTTTTTTAATCTTAAGGACATCACAGGGATGTGGTTAAAAACTTTTATTCTTCATTGCAAGACTTCAAACAATTTGATAACCAGGCAGATAGGTAGAGCCAAGATCTGTCAGATCTGTAACAATTACTGTAAAGCCTATCCTACATTCCAGGGAATCACGTGGCTGCTGGGTTTTGGATTCACTCTTCTGTATCTACTTCCATCTATTTGTGTCAGTAAATGTACCACAAACATAGGAAAGCAAGATACCTCTTCTCCTTTCCAGTCTAGTATCAGGCATGAGAAAAAAGTGTCCACAATGAGTATATTTAACTTAGAACTATAAAAGGATAATGGCTCTTTGCATTTTATTTTTAAATCTACAAGATAAATTTTATTTTTATTTTTCTAAAAAGATATATTCTGGTGTCACTTGTAGTTAGAATGAAGTCATAATTTTTATAAAACTACAGCATATGTGGGGCTGGAATTTAGCTCAGTTGGTAGAGCGCTGCACTGCAGTCTCTGAGGTCCCGAGTTCAATTCCCAGCACCACAGAAATGGGAGAAGGACCTTGCAATTCACTCCCAAGGCAATCCTGAAACAGTCAGCCACTGAAAACCCTATGAGGGTCGCTATGAGTCGGATACCAACTAGACAGCACCTAACAACAACAACAACACAGCATATGTATAGTCTCATGTTAGTTCATTAAGTAAATGTATCACATATTTAACAATATTTTTTGTTACCTTATTTTATATTCCTCATATTTTATGCATGGATTTTCATTTTTCAAACACTTTGGACCAGGTAACTCATTGATTTATTAATGTATTTCAAACATGAACTGAATTCTCACAATGAACCAAATATTGTATTAAATCAGAGACATATGAAGGCCAATAATATTTCTGTTTTGCCTTCAGAGAGCAGTTCTTGTCTTGGATGGCATTAACTAAGAGCTAGGGTATGGATTTTGCTTCTAATTCATTTTTTCATGGACTTCTACCAATTTTTATATTGAAACATTTCAAGATTTTGATCTTAGGGTCCTACTTTATTCTGAAAGAATATCATCTCTGTATGCTTTTGAATTGTATTTTGGTATATTAATTAAATGTGATCTGCTTTTGTATTACCACATATAAAAGAAGTTTGAAAATTACTATATATAATTACCAAAATATATATCCATGTGTAGGTTGAGATTGCCAGAAATACAGTATGATCATACATTGTTGTTACTTTTAGGTTCCCTCAAGTGGGATCTGACTCATAGTGACCCTAGGTACAACAGAATGAAACACTCTCTGACACGGTGCCATGACTGACATTATTGTCAGTGTTTCTTTGCTCTCCATAGGGTTTTCAATTGTGATTGTTTCAGGAGTGGGTTGCCAGTTCCTTCTCCCTAGTCTGTAATACCTGTTGTTTCCAGGCAGTCTCCTATCTAAGGACTAACTAGCCCTGACTCCGCTTAGCTTCTGAGTTATGACAGGTTATGATGTCACAGTGGTATGGAATAGAAGTTGCTGAAATTAAGCATGAACAAAGTTATAATTTAGATAGCTACATTTCTTTATTTGGATACAAAAATTTGGTTCATTTTTCAGATTATTCAATTTTTTATGAAATGCCTATCCTTGTGTGTGTTCTAGCCTGTAAATTAATTGTTTATATGTATCTTTCTATTGCTGCAATGACTCAGTAACAATCATTTTCTGGTCTTTGTTGTCACTTTTTTCATTGCTGAATTAATGTATGTTGTTGTTGTTAGGTGCCGTCAAGTCGAGTCTAACTCATAGTGACCCTCATAGGGTTTTCAATGGCTGTTTTGGGGATTGCTTTGGGAGTGGATTGCCACGTTCTTCTCCCAATTTGCGGTGCTGGGAATCGAAATTGGGACCTCAGAGACTGCAGAGCAGCGCTCTACCAACTAAGCTAAATCCCAGCCTGAATTAATGTATATTTTATATTAAATGTATACAAATATAAAATGCCTGGTGGCCACTTTGAAGTTATTGACGCTGTTAGAGTGATTCATTAAAATATGTTAAATGCCTTTTATATTCCACTTGATTAAAGATGGTGACTACAATCTTGAATAAACAAGTAAGCAAGTTGGACTTGTTACCTGTGACACAGAACAAATGCAGACACACTCAGGATGTGGACAGGAGTCAATAAGATTCGATGGTCTCCCAATGAAATGCATGTGAAGTCCATACTAATTAGCGTATAAATCAGACATATACTCAAGTTTATTTGGGCCAGAAAGACTACCTACTGTCAAGCAATCAAGCACTACCCCTTTAATTGCAATTTATTCCAACAACCACAATTTATCGATCCTGGCATACACTTATGCCACAGCAGTATCATTATTTGACTTTATTTTAACAGCTTCAAAAGGTTAGAAAGTTAGAAACCACTGTGAAAGAGACCATTAAAAAGTTGAGATGCTAACATTGCTTTACACTCTATGCTGAGCAACGTTAACTACATTATATAAAAGGAGAGGAGAAAAAGAAATAATATTACATAGACAATATGAGTTGGTCTTTATATTTAATACTATTGGATAATTATAAAACACAATCAAAAGTAAGAGGACAAATAATATTATTAATCATTTTGCTTATCAACAGCAGTTTAGAGAAGCTAAGTAAATTTCCCAGAACTAGGACTTCAAACACATGAAAGAGTGGGTTTAGGTTCAGCTGTGGGTTCACTATGTTAAAATTTAGAGGATTTGGGATTGGTTTGGGTTCAAGCGGAAAATTTTAATCCTATATATAGATGAATAATATTTTTTCAATTGTTTTTCTATTTGTCTGTGGCTAATGATGCAAAACCCAACAAACATTAAAAGCTGGACCCAAACTCAATTTTTCACTGGGTTTGGGTTTAGGTTTGGGTTCAGATTCAGATTAAGAAAAAAAATTAAATACTTGAATTGGAACAGAATCAGGGTTCATGTTTGGGTTCTTTTTGAGGCCCTGCTATCTGCACATAGGATTTAAATGCAGTCCTGAACCATACACAAACAAATCAGACCCAGAACTTGAAGTCAATTTTATGTGGGTTTGTATCCCTTCCCAGAACTATAACATTAAAATGTTAAACAATCAATTTGATTCCAAGCATGTGTTTAACTTTTTGCATGCTTTCTTGAGAGATTTATATTAATATTAATATTAATTAATGATTAAATATTGTACAATATTGTGGACATTTTGACACATGCTTAGTGATATTGAAATAGTGAAGCCATATTTATCCACATGAGTTTTACATGTAATGTGGCCTGTGAATATAAAACATCAATGTTTGATCAATATCATTTGTTCAGTGTATTAGCTTTAAAAGGCGAAGATTTTTTCCCATTTAAGCTTTAGAGCTGTGAAAATTCACTTCAAAATTTTCAGTTAACTAGACAATATACTCAGCATGTCTGGTAACGCAACTCTTGTAACTGCAGAGACTCTTGCATTGAGGGAAAATAAAAATGGCTTAAATTTGGAGTTCCTTGTATATACTAAGTAGACCTGAACAACTGATTAGCTAGCACAGCTCTTCATGAATCCTCTGATAACTTTTGACTATATTTAATCCAGATTTGTTCTGGCCTAAGGGAAGATGGGCTGGGGATTTAGCTCAGTTGATAGAGCGCTGTTGTGCAGTCTGTAAGGTCCCCAGTTGTATTCTCAAAAGTACAAAAGTGGGAGAAGGATGTGGTAATCCACTGCCAAGGCAATCCCAAAGCAGTCAGCTATTGAAAACCCTCTGAGGGTCACTATGTGTCCCATATGACTCAATGGCACCTAACAACAACAAGGGAAAGTACCAAAATGGGGCTGCTCTGGACTTCTTTTGTATCATTCAGAGAAGCTATACTTCTAATGTATTCATTTTTCATTCACAGAATGAAATTTGAAATTTCATTCACAGAATAAATAAAGCAATAATTTTTAATTAACTTAAAAACCATAGATTTAGTCCAATGTGCTCATTTCTCATTTTTGCAGGTGAAGAAATGAAGAATCAAAGAAGTAAAGGACCTATCTGAAAATCACATTACTAGTAAGTAATATCTGTAGATCTAGTCAGATTATCCTACTATTGAGTTATATCCATTGAATATTAATGGTTTCTCATTTCAGACAAAATGTTGAAAACTTATAAAACGTATATAATTCTGTTTCCATCCCTATATAGACCAATTTAACCAACAGCAGTAATTGTGTGCCATCTGGTTTCAATTTTGCAATACACTTTGGAGTACTTTTTCAAAGTGAGCTACTGGATGCTCTTTCTAAGAAGAGACAGTATAGCTTACGAGATGGTGTATCAAGAGAAAAAATTGGCATCCATTTGAGGGCTTTCCATGTTCAAGGTTCATTTTGTGAATCATCCCATTCAATCCTCATAAAATATTGTAGGACTATTTAATGTAAGAGCTAGGTTTCAGTTCTCAATCTCTCAGACTTCAGGGATGCCAACTTTTGTTGCTATGCACCTCTGTACTTTAACAACAAAAAGGCAGGAATCAATGAAATAGTACTAAACCCCAGGCTAGTGTAATATAACTGGTATAGTATACTGTTCAAGGTAGAAAGAAAAAACTATGTGGTAAAAGATCAAGCTCTACTGATACTGTATGTACTATAATATTGCTTTACTCTTGCTATTGACTCCCATAGAGTGATTCTTTGAAAACTTGTTACCATAGGTCACTAGATATAGTCATATCTATAAATGAGGGAAAAATATTGGCAACATATATGCATAACCATATCACAGGCAGAGAACAAAAATATGTCAAGTTAAATAGAAGGAACATTTAGAAAAAGAGGTTTTAACTCAGCTCTATAGCAAAAAGAATTGATTTTTTTTTAAATAAACCAGGTGCTGTGGCACACACTTGTAATCCCAGCCATTCAGGAGACTAAGACAGGAAGATCATGAGTTTAAATCCAGAGGTAGCCTGGCAATTTAGGGAGATCCTGTCTCAAGATATAAAATTTAAAAAGGGGCTTGGTGTATCGCTCAGTGATAGAGGACTTATTTAGCATGTGCCCTGGGTTTAACACTCTCTCATACTGAAAAAAGAAGTACCTGGCATTTTGAGGTAGATGAGATGTAGACATATGAAGTTAAAGTTAATTTCATTCAAGAAGAGAGGAAGAAGCATAGAGGTGGAAATAAGTAGGGATATTTTGGTAATAAAAAATAGACTGTCATAGAATATGGTAAGAGTAGAATGTTATTTCAAAAGGTCAGACTGGAATTTTGTTGGTGGAAGTATCTGATGCCTAATTTTAAGTATTGTATTTTATTTTACAAATAAGAAGCAGTCATCAAATGTGTTGGTGTTTTATTATTGTTCTTTGTACGATGTTATAACCTGTCCAGTGTTATAATCAGATACTTGCCTTGGAAAAATGATGGATGGTAAAAGAAAATAAATAAGACTGTGCATCACTATTTAGCTTTTATCTGTGAAAGATAACAGGATATTTCCCTCCCCCAGTAATTGTAATTACACAGATTACCTTAGTAACATTTAGGAGAATCTAATATCTAATTGTCATTTCTTTCATAAATATTTGTTGAATGCATAAATAAATCTCATTTCTAACTTGCCCATCCACTTTGAAAATGTCTGTCACTCAAGGGAAAAAATAGACATATACTACTTTTCATTATTCTGAAGTCTTATCTGTTCGTAGATGAGAAGTCTTTGAGACAGAAAATTTCCCTTAGGTTTTGAAGTTGCCTGTTTACCTAAAATGGGCACTTCAGTTAAAGAGAAGTAAAATAAGGTGTGCTTACTTTTCTCCTGAGGACCAAAAAAAATAGGGGGAAATTGAGTTAACCTAAAGCAATTTGTTGGGGTACCAAAGAAATGATAGTGAAAAACCCTTTACATATATTAAGAATTATTTACAGATTAACTGCTAAAAGATCATCAGCTTGGTTGTAAGCACGAAGTAGGCAAAGATGACTCTGAAAGTTTTCTGCCTTAATACTACATAACCAATACTGGGCAACTTTTCCAAAAGAATATTCTTTTTAGAAACCCTCAACTCTCTTCACTTTATAACATTTCTTCCAGGACTTATATTCATCCAGTAATAAAAGTGGACCTTTCCATCTCAGTATTCTGGTGCTAACTATCTGTGACCTTGCAAATAATGACAAAGTGAACTCTAAACAATTCACTTTGTTCCTGCTCAGTTGAATTCACACCCATGAATCTTACTAAAGTGGTGGTTTTTTTCTCTCTATCATCAGGTTATCTCAGGTCACCCTTAGGACTGTGCTTCATTGAATTTATATTCATGTGCCCTATAACTTAAATAGCTGCTAACATTACTTATTATATATTGAATCTCTGTTCTGCTTTCTTAGATAAAAATGTGTATTTTGTTTCTTCTGCTCTAAATGTGGGCTGTGTCTCTCAAATGCAATACCTTTCCCATTTGAGATCTTTTTGCTTAACCAATACATAGTAACGATTCCTATCTTCTAAGAAAGCGGTGCTTTGATGTAGGAGCAATTCAATTCTACTTTTATATAAAATTTGACATTTTGTTTGGTCAAGTATCTGTAATGAAAAGATGAGTTCAAGTTTGAGGTAGGAAAGGAAAAAAACAGTACACCTCTATCTATGAATGTCATAAAAGTCAAAAGAGGCCAACATTTTGAGAGTTTGATGTGAGCACTGAATACCTATAGTATGTGCCTGGAAGATAAAATAAGTATTTCTTGGGATGCGTTATTGGCTTGTTACTGGCAGTTCTTTTGTCTATTTCATTTGTCTGTAAGAGGACTATCAGTTAAAGGTTACATTCACATGGACAGAAAGCTAACATTAAATTTCAGTCAACTCTCTCAAGAATTAGCCCTCTGCTTGCTTGAATGTCATTTGTTACCCAAAAAGGTAAATGTGTGCAGGGACTGACCTGTAGCACTTCCAGTACATGGTTTGTGGTAGTCAGTTGTGCTGAGAACTGGAGAGGAACATGATGTTCTCAGCATTATTTCCTGGCATGACTTTGATACTGCTAGAAAGACCCAGTAATGTTCTATTTATAGTCTTCTTTTTATGCATTCCTAATTGGTCTTTGGACTCAAAATAGGATGTTCATGTGATTGTGATGAACTTAATCATGAGTCTTTAATATCTGCCATGGAGAAACGAGTGAAAATATTTGCAAATTTTCCTAACAAGATCAATTAATGCATTTTCCAGTACTATGAAATTTTTAAGGAAATAAGATTGTTGAAAGCATATTTTAACATAAAAGCTGTCATTATAATATGGGAGGTACTTTGGCATAGAATTCAAAAGCATGAATTCTGGGAAAGCATAATCTGGGTGAAAATATGGATTCTATTATTTGCTATTTGTCTGACCCTGAAGAATTTCCTAAATGTTTCTGTGCCTCAGTTGCTGCATCTATAAAATATCTTCCTCAGAGTTGTTCTAAGCATTAAACAAGTTAATGCATATACAATTTCTGACACATAAGCATATATAAGTGTTCATGTGAATATTGCTAAAAAGTTTTCTGATTTAAGGATTTTTGTAATTTTATCTAAAATTCTGTTCTGATTTCTTGAACTTTTCACATTGTATTGAGAAAGAAATAAAGTGTGAATATACAAAGCCTTGTTTTACATTTACATTTAAAAGAGCATAATTTCTAC
>VMDO01022391.1:0-33572 GCA_007922755.1 Pedetes capensis | reverse complement strand
TTTTTTGGGAATAGGCACAAATATGGATCTCTTCCAGTCAGTTGGCCAAGTAGCTGTTTTCCAAATCTGTTGGCATAAACATGCCATAGCCCTGTGGCATCCGATCCCATCAGATCTCAGAAGCTAAGCAGGGTCGGGTCTGGTTAGTACCCGGATGGGAGACCATCTGGGAACACCAGAAGCTGTAGGCTTGGGAGAAGGACCTGGCAACCCCCTCCTCCCCCCAAAAAAAATCAATCTGCCATTGAAAACCCTATGAACAGCAAAGAAACACTGACAATAGTGTTTCCCCTGTTGTACAGAGGGTCACTATGAGTCGGATACCAACTCGAAGGCACCTAACAACAAATATATATATACACACACACACATATACATATATATACATATATGTATATATATGTGTGTATGTGTATATGTATATATGTGTACATGTGTATATATATATACACACACACATATATATGTGTGTGTGTGTATGCAACACCAAACAGCTAGCTCTCCATCAGGACTGCATGATTTGACACTTTCCACAGCCACACCTATCTCCTCACAACCACACCAAATGCACTTTCAAATTCTGGATTTTTGCCAATTCTATTTGTAAGAAGTGATGTCTAAGGGCAGTTTCATTTGGCATTTCTCTTATTATGACTGCGGTTGTATGTCTCTTGATGTTCCAGGACCATTTGCATCTCTTTCTCTGTGAATTGCCTACTTTTTTCCTCTGCTTACTTTCCTATTGAGTTCTTAGTCTCTTTCCTATAAAAGTAAAAGCTCAATTTAAGTTATCCAAAGCTGTGTGACAAATTACCTCAAAACCTGACAGCTTAAAGCAACAATGATTTATGATTCACTGAGATTCTATAGGTTGAACGGGCTCCACTGGGTGATTCTTCTGATCCAAGTGCTACCAGCTCTAGTTACTCCCTTGTCTGTATTCAGCGAGCAGCTGGGCTGACTTGGGCAGTCCAAAGAGACTCACTTGTCCAGTGATTTACTGCCTTTCTCCATCCCACTCCAAGTGGCTAGTTTGAGCTTCCTCAGAGCATGGTGGTCTCCAGGAAGTCATCCTTCTTGCATGGAAGCTGGCTTTCAAGAGAAAAGACATATATCCCTACAATTGCAGCTACTTGAGAGGCTGAGGCAGGAGGATGCCAAGTTCAAGGCCAGAGGCAGCCTGTGCAACTTAGTGAGACTTTGTCTCAAGATACAAAATAAAAAGGGGAGGTCAATGTGCCTCAATGATGGAACATTTCCCTAGCATGTGCAAGGCCCTGGGTTCAAACTCCAGTACCAAAAAAAGCAGGAAGGGAGATGGAAGCTCAAGCTCTCAATCCTCTTAATGCCTAGATTCTGGTGTCATAGGACATCTCTTCTGTATTCTATTAGTCCTAGCAAGTTACAAGGCTAACCAGATTCAAGAAATAGGAAACAGACTCCGCCCCTGGACAGGAGAGAGTGGTGTAGGGGTACAGGCAAGCACAGAACTGGTAGCAGGCATCCTCTGAGACCATATACCACCCATATCTATGTTATTAAGCAGATTATTCCTTTGTAATTAAAAATATTTCTTGCCAGTTCATTATTTATCTTTTGACTTTGCTTAAATTTGTGTGTATGTATGTGTATGTGTGTGTGTGTGTGTGTGTGTGTGTGTGTGTGTGTGTACAGGCACACCATGCAGAGGTTTTTTTTTTAATAGGTCATTTGAAGCACCACATTTTTACAGAAATTACAAGGTCCCTATGTACCCATCACACAGTTTATCCCAATGATAACATTCCACCTAACCAGAGTACAATATCAAGACCAGCAAATTTGGCATTGATACAATGAGTGTCTTTTTATCACATGTAGATTCTTGTAACCATCGTCACAATCAAGATACAAAACTGGGGGCCAGGCGAGGTGGCACACATCTGTAATCCCAGAGGCTCGGGAGGTGGAGGCAGGAGGATTGCAAGTTCGAGACCAGAGGCAGTCTGCATAACTTAGTGAGACCCTATCTCAAAAAAAGTAAAAAAGAAAAAAAATGGGCTGGGGGTACAGCTCAGTGGTCCAGCACTTGCAGAGCATGCAAGCATGAGGCCCTGGGTTCAACCCCCAGTACCAAAAAAAAAAAAAAAAAAAGATACAAAACTGTGGCTCGGGATGTAGCTCAGTGGATCAGCACTTGCTTAGCATGTATGAGGCATGGGTCCAATCCCCAATACCACAGGCGGGGGTTGGGGGGGCAGATTTAAATCTGTTCCACTACTACAAGGTTCTCCCTCTGGAGCTACCAGAGGCTAGGAAGTCCAAGATTGGGCCTGGATTCTGTTCCATACTATCTGGAGAGGGCTTTGTGCTGCTTCAACTTGTGGCAGACAGCAGAAGGACAAGAAAGTGTGCAAAGAGAGACAAAGCGTGGGGGCAGCCTCATCTCTGATGACCTTCTCTGGAGTAACTACTCCAGCACCTGGAGAGCCTTGGGAAAGGCATTAATCCCTCTTAAAGACCTCATCATCTCTTAAAGACCCAGCCTCCCAACACTATCAGAATGGCAAGCAAATTTCAGCATGAGTTTCAGCAGTGACAAAGCATATTCAAACCACAGCATTTGGGAAAAGGGTCATTGCAAGTGTAATTAAGTTAAGGATCTTGGGATGAGATCACCTTGGAGATAAAGTGAGCTCTGAATCAAATGATATGAATGCTTATAAAACAAAGGTAGAGGGACATTTGAGACACAAAGACACAGAGAGGAAAAGGTAATATAAAGATGGAGGCAGAGACTGGAGTGACACATTTAAAAGTCACAGATACAAAGGAACCTGACAGTCACCAAAAGCTTGGAGGGAGGCATGGAATGGAATCGATCTCAGATTCCACCTCAGAGCCTTCCAAGGAAACCACCCAGCTGGCTCCTTGGTTATAGACTCTGACTTCCGGAATGATGAGAGAATAAATTTCTGTTGTTTTAAGTCATCATATTTGTAATAATTTATTAAGGCAGCCCTAGGAAACTAATGGGCTGGGATTTGGCTCAGTGGGTAGAGCGCTGCGCTGCAGTCTCTGAGGTCCCGAGTGCAATTCCCAGCACCGCAAAAATGGGAGAAGGACCTGGCAATCCACTCCCAAGGCAATCCTGAAGCAGTCAGCCATTGAAAACCCTATGAGGGTCGCTATGAGTCGGATACCGACTCGACAGCACCTAACAACAACAACAACAACAGGAAACTAATACAATTTCTATAATTTTGACATTTTGAAAATGTCATATAAATGAAATTATATAGCATATGACCTTTTGATATTGACTTTTTTATCCAGCATAATTCCCTGGAGAGCTGCCCAAGTTGCTATGTGTGAACTAGTCCATCTCTTTAGACGTACTACCATAGTTGTCTGCAGCCATAGCACCCTAACATCTGACCCCACCTGATCTCAGAAGCTAAGCAGAGTCGGCCTGGTTAGTCCTTGGATGGGAGACCACCTGGGCATACCAGGTGCTACAGGCTAGCAGGAAGGACCTAGCAGTCCATTCCCAAAACAGCCCGCTATTGAAAACCCTATGAATAGCAGAAAAGCAATGACATAGTGCCAGGCATGGCACAGTGTTGGGGAGTGTTTCATTCTGTTGTAGATAGGGTCGCTATGAGTCGGACTCAACTCAACAACATCTAACAACAATAACAATACCATAGTTTACTTAATCACTCGCCTACCAAGGAACAGATTTTTTTTCCCAATATTTGGCCATTACAAATAAAACTGGTGTGAACAATGATGTACAGGTTTTTATGTGAACCTGAGTCTTCGTTGTTCTGGGATAAATGTCCAAGGATGTAATTGCTAGGTCGTATGGTAAGTGTATGTCTAGTTTTTTTTTTTAAGTGCCAAACTATTTTCAAGAGCGGCTATACCATTTCACATTCCTACCAATAATGTATACATGACCAAGTATCCTTGCTAGTGTTTGATATTGCCAGTATTTTTTACTTTATCTGTTCTAATCAGTAGGTATGTTGCTTGCTAAAAATGAAGAGGATTTGAAACATTTACTGGTGAAGATCAAAGAACACAGCCTTCAGTATGGATTGCACCTCAACATCAAGAACACAAAAATCCTTACAATTGGGTCAGTACTCGACTTCATGATAAATGGAGAAAAAATTGAGATTGTCCAAGATATTGCTTTACTTGGTTCTATGATCAACACCCACGAAAGCAGAAGTCAAGAAATGTAAAGACACATTGCTTTGGGAAAAACTGTTGCAAAAAAACCTCTTGAAAGTATTGAAAAGTAAAGATGTCACATTGAATATGAAGGTGCGCTTGACTCATGCCATGATATTTTCAGTCACATCACATGTTTATGAAAGCTGGACATTGAACAAGGGAGACAGGAGAAGAATTGATGCTTTTGAATCATGGTGCTGGAGACGTCTATTGAATATACTATGGACTGCCAAAAGAACCAACAGGTCCATCCTAGAATAAGTGCAACCAAAGTGTTCCTTGGAAGCAAAGATGGATAGACTGTGTTTTATATATTTTGGACATGTTGTCATGAGGAAACCAGTCACTGGAGAAGGACACCATGTTTGGGAGATAGGCAGGTCAATGAAAAAAAAAAAAAAGAAGGCTACAACTAGATGAATTGACATAATGTCTGCAGTAATAGGCTTAAATATAAAAATGATCATGTGCCTGACACAGAAAAGGGGAGTGTTTCATTCTGTGGGTGGTACATAGTGGCACTATGAGTTGGACCCCACTCAACAGCACCTAACACCAACCACAGCAACGAATCAGTAAGTAGTGATATCTCCTCATGGTCTTCAGTTGCATTTCCCTGTTGTCTAATGTGTTAGTCAGCTTTAGACAAAATCCCTGAGAGAATCAACTTAAAAGAAGCCTTATTTGGCCTCAGTGTCAGAGTTTTAAATCCATGGTCACTTGGCTTCTTGCTTTGGGCTTGTAGCAGCACAGTATATCATGGTGGGAGTGTGTAGCAGAAGCTATTCACCTTATGGTGTGGCTGGGAAGTGAATGAATGAGACAGAAAGGGGCTGAAGTCCCAATATCCTCTTCTATAGTATGCCCCCTGTGACCTCCCCTCTTCCCACTAGGTTCACATCTTAAAGGCTCTACCACTTCCCAATAGTTCTATAGAATGGGATCATGTCTTTTAACACTTTAGGGAATGCTTTAGGGAGCATTCTAGATCCAGATTACAGCATTTAGTGATGTTAAGCATCTTTTCCTGTGTTTATATGCCATCTGTATATCTGCTTCTGTGAAAAGTCTGTCTCCTTCTGTCTTTTGTCCATCTTTGTTTGTTTGTTTGTTTTTTAATCTTCAGACAGAGTCTCACTAAGTTATGCAGGCTGCCTCTGGCCTCAAACCTGCAATCCTCCTGCCTCCACCTCCTGAGTTGCCAGGATTATAGGTATGTACCACCATGCCTGGCCTTTGCCCATTTTCTAGCCTAATTTTTCACTGTTGAGTTTTGAGAGTATTTTATATATTCTAGATAAGAATTCTTTGTCAAGTACATGGTTTACAAATATTTTCTCCCAACCTTTTGCTACCCTTTTGTCTTCTTAATACAGATGTTCACAGAGCAAAGTTTTCAATTTTTTGATGAAGTCCAGTTTATCAGTTTGTTTGGGTTTTTTTGTTTGTTTGTTTGTTTGTTTGTTTGCTTTTTGCTTTTTGCTTTTTGCAGTACTGGGGGGCTGAATCCAGGGCCTTGCACATATTTTGCAAGTGCTCTACCACTGAGCTGTACCTCCACCCACTTTTTTATACTTTTATCCTGAGACAGGATCTCTCTAAATTACACAAACTGCCTTTTGGCCTTGAACTCTCAGTCCTCTTTCCTCTACCTCCCAAATCTCTAGGATTGCATGCCTAGGCCACCATGTCCAGCATTCAGTTTGTTCTTTAATGGATTGTGTATATAGTGTCATGTCTAAGAATCCCTCACAAAGGGCTCTTTCCTGAAGATTTTCCCCTGTTATCTTCTAAATTTTTTAGAGTTTTACATTTTGCACTTAAATCTATAATCCATTTTTAGTTAATTTTTGTGTAGCATACAAAGCTTAGGTCAAGATACATTTTTTGCCTATGGATATCTAATTGTTTGAGTATCATATGTTGAAAATACTATCCTTCCAATATTGAATTGCTTCTTCAATTTTGTCAAATATCAGTTGGCTATACTTGTTTGGGGCTATTACTGGATTCTCTATTCTCTTCTATTGATTCTTCTACCAATATTGTACTGTCTTGGTAATTGTAGCTATATAAGTCTTGAGAACATGTAGACAGATTCTTCTTAATTTTCTCTTCTTTTTAAAAATTATCTTTAATTATTGTAGTTCTTTCCTTTCCATTTAAATTTAAGGATAATCTTGTCTATAGCCACCAAAAAAAAAACTTGCCAAAATTTTGATACCAATTGCATTAAACCTATATATCAATTTGTGAAAAGAGTAACATCTTTAGTACAAGTGTCGAGTCTTCTAATCCATGAACATGGTATATCTCTTCATCTATTTAAATCCTCTTTGATGTATTTCCTCAGCATTTTGTAGTTATCAGCATACAAATCCTGCTATTTTATTAGATTTAGATCTAAGTATTTCTTTTATTAAGTAATTGTAAATGGTAATGAATTTTAATTTCAGTGTCCATGGGTTCATTGTTAGTATACAGACCTATATTTGATTTTATATATAGCAACATTACTGAACTCACTTACTAGTTATAGCAGATTTTATGTAGGTCCTATATGTCATTTACAAATAGGAATAGGCTTTTTGGTTTTGCTTTACTTTGCTTTGCTTTACTTTGACATGAGGTCTTGCTTTGTAGCTCAGGCTGTCCTTGAACTCATGATTTTCCTACCTCAGCCCTCCAAGTGCCAAGATTACAGGCATGTCCACTATGCCCAGCTAATATAAATAGTTTTTTGTGTCTTCCTTTTTTATGGTGCTGGGAATCTAACCCAGGGCTACACAAATACTCTATACCACTGACACACATCCCTAGCCCTCCTTTTCTTGATTCTAGCACTGACTAGAACTTCCAGTACTATGTTTAATGGCAGTGGTAAAAGTGGATATCCTAGCCTTGTTATTGATTTTATGATGAAAGTATCTAATCTTTCACAATTAACTGTGATGTTACCTATAGATTTTTTGGTAGATAATTTTTATCAAGGTGAAGAAGTCCCTGCTCTATTCCTAGTTATCTGAGAGGGCTTTTTAAAATCATGAATACTGTTAGACTTTGTTGAATGCTTTTCCTAAATCAATTGATGTAAACATGAGATTTTTCTTCTTTAGCTGTTAATATAGCAGATTACATGTTTTTCATTTTCTTTTCAGTGCTAGAGACTGAGCCCAGGGCCTTGTGCATGCTAGACAAGTGCTTATCACATCCAGCCCACATTGATTGTTTTTTTTTTTTTTTTTAATGTGAAATAATCTGTGCATCCCTGGAACAAACCCTACATGTTTATAGTGTATGTTAATTAGCTTTCTATCATTGTGACAAAATACCCAAGATTAAAAAAAAAAAAAACTTTAGGGAGGAACAGTTTAATTTAGATCTCTCTTTCAGAGATTTCAGTCCATGGTTGCTTAGGCTCATTGCTTTTGAGACTCTGGTGAGTCAGTAAATCATGGTAGAAGTGCACAGCACAGAAGGTCTGTTCATCTCATGGTGGCTGGTAATCAAAGAAAAAGAAGAAGGGACCAGAATCCCAATATCCCCTTCAAGGACATGCTCCCAATGACCTAACATTTTTCCAGTGGGCCCACATCCTAAAGGCTCCATACCTCCCAATAGCACCACCCGCTAGAGGCCAAACCTTTAGCATATGGGCCTTTGGGAGATATTTAAGATCCAAATCATAACATGATGTATATAATTGTTGGTATATATTGCTGAATTATATTTGCTAACTTTTTGTTGGGCTGGGAGTTAGGTCAGTTGGTAGAGTGCTGCACTGCAGTCTCTGAGGTCCCGAGTTTGATTCCCAGCACCACAAAAATGGGAGAAGGGCCTGGCAATCCACTTCCACAGCAATCCCGAAACAGTCAGCCATTGAAAACCCTATGAAGGTCGCTATGAGTCGGATACTAACTCGACGGCACCTAACAACAACAACAATGTTTTGTTGCCCCATGTGTCTGTCAGCTTGTCATGCTATGGAGATTGCATGTTGCTGTGATGCTGAAAGCTATGCTATGGGTATCTCTGATACCAACAGGGGCACCCATGGTGGACAGCTTTCACCTGGGCTTCCAGACTAAGACAGACTAGGGAAAAGGACCTAGCTTTCCACTCCCAGAATAATTAGCCATTGAAAATCCTATGAATAGCAGGAAGCACTGTCAAATATAGCACTGCAAAAGTAGCCCTCCAGGCTAGAAGGCATTCAAGAAACAACTGGGGAAGAATTGCTTTCTCAAAGCCAAGTTGACCTTAATGACAGGAGAGAAGTAAAGCCCGTGGAACCTCCTTTTGCTGTTGTGACATGATTCAAAATGAGAAGCAGCAGCAGATGCCACAATGGCTCAAAAGTAAAAAGAACGTGTGCATGGCACAATGTTGGGTACTGTTTTGTTCTGCTGTACATAGGGTCACCATGAGTCAGATCTGACTTGATGGCACCTAACAACAACATAACAATGTTTTGTTAAAAATTATTTTATTGCCAGGCGCAGTGGCTCATGCCTGTAATCCCAGTGATTTAGGAGGTATAGGCAGGAGGATGGCAAGTTCAAGACCAGAGGTAGTCTACGTAATTTAGTGAGACCCTGTCTCAAAAAGTAAAAAAAATGGGCTGACAGTACAGCTCAGTGATACAGCACTTGTAAAGCATGCAAGTAAGAAGCCCCGGGTTCAACACCACAAAAAAAAAAAAAAAAAAAAAAAAAAAAGAATTATTAGCTGGGCGCAGTGGCACATGCCTGTAATCCCAGTGGCTCAGGAAGCAGAGGCAGGAGGATCACAAGTTCGAGACCAGGGGCAGTTTGCATAATTTAGCGAGACCCTGTTTCAGAAAGTAAAAAAAAAAAAAGTGGGCTGGGGGTGCAGCTCAGTCATCCAGCACTTGCAGAGCATGCAGGTGCGAGGCCCTGGGTTCAACTCCCAGGACAGAAAAAAAAAAAAAAAGAATTATTTTATCTACATACATGAGGGATATATATATTATATTTATATTTACAAAGAATATATACATTACTCTGTAGGACCTTGGGGGTTTTTGTTACTTGTTTTATATTTTCCTTTCCTGGTTTTGGTATCAGAGTAATATTAGCTTCATTAATGAGTAGAGTATTATTCCTTCTATTTTTGGAAGTGATTATATAAAATTGGTGTTAATTCTTCTTTATTGTTGAGTAGAATTCAGTGAAATCATCTGGCTCTGGAGACTCCTTTTAGGGGAGATTTTTTAATTATGAATTCCATTACCTCAATTGAGAGATGGCCATTTAAATTCACTACCTCATGTTGGATGACTTATGGAGTTTGTAGTTTTGAAGAATTGGTCCATTTTGTCTAAATTATCAAATGTACACATCAGAGGTATTCACAGGATTCTCTGTGCATCCTCCTCATGTCCTTAAAGTCTGTAGTGATGTCTTGTTTTATTCTTGATATTAGAAACTTGTGTCTTATCTCTTTTTTCTTTGTCAGCCTCACCAATTCTTTTTCAACTTTGTTGATCATTTCAAAGAATCAGCTTTTTGTTTCATTGACTCCATTGTTTTTCTGAATTTTATTTAATTTCAGATCTTATCTTATTATGTCCTTCCTTCAGTGTGCTGCTTTTTTGGCCCTTCAGGACTTGGAGTTGAACCCAGGGCTTCGCACATGTTAGGCAAGTGCTTAGCATTGAGCTGTACCCAGTGCTCACTCCCATTTTGGGAGAAAGTCTCAATAAATTGTACAGGTTGCCTCTGGCCTCAAACTCATGATCCTCCTGCCTCAGCCTTTTGAGTCACTGGGATTATATATATGTGCCATATACCCTGACTTCCTTCTACATGTTTTGGATTTATTTTTCTTCTTTTTCTGGGCTCATGAGTGAGAACTTGGACGACTGACTTAAGATTTTTCCATTTTTCCAATGTAAAAATTCAGTGCTATAAATTTCCTTTTCAGCACTGCTTTGGATGCATTCCACAAATTTTGATGCTATATCTTCAATTTTAGTGTTTTCTTAATATCCCTTGAGGTTTCATCTTTGAATGCATGGGTTATTTAGGAATGTGTTGTTTAGTGTCCAAGAGTGTAAGAGATTTTCCTGATACTGATTTATGGCTTGATCTCATTATACTTATAAACAAATTTTGTATGATTTCGGTAATTTTCTGTCTGCTGAGATTTGTTTCCTAACACAAAGATCTGGTCTATCTTGGTATACAAACTGTGGAGTACATGGAAAGAAGATGTATTCTGCCATTGTTGAGTGGGATACTGTATAAAATCGAATTTAGATCTTATTTGTTAATGTTGTTAAGCTCTTCTGTATCTTTGATGCTTTTCTGACTAACTGTCCTACTAGTTGTTGATAAGGGATATTGACGTGTCTATGATTATTGTTGTTGTTGTTGTTGTTGTTAGGTGCCGTCGAGTCGGTATCTGACTCATAGCGACCCTCTGTACAACAGGGGAAACACTATTGTCAGTGCTTCTCTGCTGTTCATAGGGTTTTCAATGGCAGATTGATTTTTTTGGGAGGGGGTTGCCAGGTCCTTCTCCCAAGCCTACAGCTTCTGGTGTTCCCAGGCGGTCTCCCATCCAGGTACTAACCAGGCCTGACCCTGCTTAGCTTCTGAGATCTGATGGGATCGGATGCCACAGGGCTACAGCTGCAGGCGTCTATGATTATGGAATTGTTTATTTCTTCTTTTAGTTTTTTCAGTTTTTGTTATGCATATTTTGCAGCTTTATTTGATGCATACACATCTAGTACTGATGTCTTCCTGACAAATTGATCCTTTCTTTTGGTGGATCCGCCCTTGTACTAGTCAGTTGTCATCATTGCAGCAGAAAGACCAACCCAAATGAACTTAAGGTGGAAAAGATTTATTGGAAGCTCTGAGAAGATCAGGAAGTAATGAAATCAGGGCCTGTCAGATCACCTCAAACTATCATGTGGCAGAAGGCAGCAAGCTTCCTGGAACTGTAGGTCTGGATTAAAATCTCCAAAGGCCCACCTCCAGGGAGCCACTTCCACAAAAAGTCTATGATTCCACAAACAGCACCACCTGCCAGGGACTGAATGTTAAAACACATGGCCTTTGTTAGGTGCCATCAAGTTGGTGTCTGACTCATAGAGACCCTAGGTACAACAGGCGGTGCAGTACTGTTAGTGCTTCTCTGCTATTCATAAGGTTTTCAATGGTTGATTGTTTTTGGAAGTGGGTTGTTGGGTCCTTCTCCCATGCCTACAGCACCTGGTGTTCCCAGGTGGTCTCCCATCCAATTACTAACCAGGCCTGACCCTGCTTAGCTTCTGAGATCTGACTCCACAGTGTTACAGGGGAAGGCACATGACTTTGGGGGGACATTTTATATTCAAATAATGAAAGCCCTTTTATCATTGAGTAATTTCCTTCTTCCTGCAGCTGTACTACCCCAGAAGTTAAGTAGGGTCGAGCCTGGTTAGTATTTGGATGGAAGACTGCCTGGGAACAGCAGGTGCTGCAGGCTTGAGAGAAGGACCTAGAAGCCCACTCCCAAAAAACAATCAGCCTTTGAAAACCCTATGAATAGCAGAGAAGCACTGATACAGTGCCAGGTATAGCAATGTCAGGGTGTTTCATCTGTTGTACATAGGGTCACTATGAGTCGGACCCAACTCCACAGCACCTAACAACAACAAAGATCCTTCTGTGTAAAAGTTTCTATCTTAAACAGATATGGAACCCAAGGACATATAGAAAAATACTACATAGTAAAAGATAGAGAAGACTTGGATGGAAAACTTAGATGGGAAACATAGAGGAGGATAAGGGGTAACCTATATGAATAATGTTTATCTAATTGCATATATGAAAATTGTCACAATGAAAAGCATGTCAAAATGAATCACATTATGATGTACATTAAAAATTTCTAATTAAAAAACAAAAGATCCTTCTGTGTCTCTGGTGATTTCTTTGCCCTAAAGTCTACTTTACTTAATATTAATATAGCCATTCTTGCCTCTTTTAATGTTTACATGGTATATCATTTGCCTTCTTTTTACTTTTAGTGTACCTTTATCGTGATAGTTGAAGTGAGTTTCTAATAAACAGCATATTGTTGGGTCATGTTTTGTTTGGTTCTTTTGAGTTTGGGAGGGTTTTATTTTGGTTGCTTTTGGTGGTGCTGGTGATGGTGGTGGCTTTGGCAAGACAGGGTTTCACTATGTAGCCCAGACTGGCCTGAAACTTACTATATAACCCTGGCTGCCCTCCAACTGAGAATCTTCCTCCCTTAGCCTCACGTGTACTGGAATTATAGGCATACACAACCACACTTGGCTCCTGGGTTATGTTTTTTAATCGACTTTGCCAGTCTCTATCTCTTTCAATTGGTATATTCAGGCCATTTACATTTAATGTAATTATTGTTGCATTAGGACTTAAGCCTGCCACTTTAATTTGCTCTTCTTATTCTGTTTTTCATTTCTCTCTTTCTTATTCCCACTTTCTCATAGGTTACTTGAACTTTTTTAGAATTCCATCTTGATATACTTTAAGGGCTTTTTTAATGTGTTTCTTTGCATAGGACTACACAATATATATTATTATGCCATATACGTACATCCATATATATTTGTACTCCACTAATATATATATTGATGGGAGAAGGATGCGGCAACCCACTCCCAAGGCAATCCCAAAACAGTCAGCTATTGAAAACCCTATGAGGGTCGCTATGAGTCGGACTCGACTCAACGGCACCTAACAACAACAACAACAATATATATATTGGGCTGGGATTTAGTTCAGCTGGTAGAGCACCACTCTGAGTTTCTGAGGTCCTGGGTTTGATTCCCAGCACTGCAAAAATGGGAGAAGGATGTGGCAATCCACGCCCAAGGCAATCCCAAAACAATCAGCCATTGAAAACCCTCTGAGGATTGCTATGAGTCGGACACGACTCTGTAGCACCTAACAACAACAGCAATATATATATTATTCTGATGGTGTTGTCATTTTATCAGTTTGGGTGACATGTAGAAACCTTATCTCCCTTTATATACCTTTACCTTCAGCCATTTATAATATAATTGACATATTACCTCTATATGCATTGAGAGCCACATTAAACAGTGTTATAATTTTTGTTTCCCCTATCAAGCTATTTAGAAATCTTAAGAAGAAAGGAAAAGTCTATTAGATTTATCATTCTTTTGCTCTTTCTATTGTTCTTCTTTCCTGTTGTCCTAAGATTCTGTCATTTCCTTCCTGTTTATGGAACTCCCTTTAGCCATTACTTGGGAGTAATTCTCTAAGTTTCCTTCAGAGAATGTCTTGACTGTTCCTCCATTCCTGAAGCATATTTTCACCAGACATTGAATTCTGGATTGACAGTTCATGTCTTTTGGCACTTGAAAAATTTCCTACCCTTCATGGTTTCTGATGAGAAATCTGATGTAATTTAAATTGGTTCCCCCACAAATAACGGTTTCTCACTAGATGTTTTCAAGATTTTTTCTTCACCTTTAGTTTTTAGAAGTTTGACAATAAAGTGTCTTGGAATGGATTTCTTTGGGTTCATTCTGTTAGGGTTGATTCAGGTTCTTGAATACAAGCTTATGTCTTTTGTCAAGTTTAGGTATTTTCTAGCCATTATTTCTTCCAATACCCTCATTCTCTTCTCCCTCTAGAACTCTCCTGGCATAAATATCAGCACATAAGACCTGGTCCCACATGTCTCTGAAACTCTGTGTTTCTTTTTTCAGTCTATTCTTTCTGTTATTTATGGACAACATACATCATTCTATTTTAAAGTTCACTGATTCTTTCCTCTGTCCTCACCATTTCTCTTTTTAAGATCATCTACCTTGACTTTTTTTTTTATTTTGTTCTTGTATATCTTACCCTAAATTTTCCATTTAGTTCTTCTTTATGTCTTTCTCTTTGCTGAAACTTTCTATTTTTTCATTTGTGTCAGGCATATTCATAATTTGCATGTTGCTACATTTTTATGATTGCTGCTTTAAAATACTAATCAAATAATCCTATCATGTGTCACCTGCGTATTGGTATCTATTGATTGTCTTTTGTGATTCATTTTGAGATGTTCTTGGTAGGATAAGTGGTCTTTTCACTAAAACCTGCACATTTTGGTGATTATGCTATAAGACTCTGGATCTTCTTTAAATCTCATCTTGACACCACGCCAGCAAGAGACGGGGAGCACAGCCTCCCTACTGCCAGGAGTTAGAAGTCCAGAAGTCAATGTTTCATGAACTACTTTCCCTGGGGAGACATAAGGGAATGTCCATTCACCCCAGACAGAGAGGGAGCAGACAGACCAGAGGAAGGACTTCATCAAGACCAACTTGGTGAATCAATGAGTTTATTGGGCTTACTTACAAGAATGTGGGTGACTGGGGCAGCAAGACCAAAGAATCCCATGGGCAGCTGCCCCACCAAAGAGTCCCACCCCCTGCCAAATATCTACCTGTTACATAACTTAGCATTATGTGCATTTGGGCCAGGCAGGGTGGTGATCAGCACCTCAGGGAAGGTCTTATAACGATCCTTCCCTCTCCCTCCAAGAGGGAATATTCATAATCCATTACCATAAACCTGGCAATCTGCTGAACAGTTTTGCTTGTTTTGTTGCCATGACTACAGCCCAAGGGCTCCTAGGTCATCACAGATGTTCTCTTTCAAGATAGCAATGATCTTGTCCTGCCTGGAGGAACCAGCTCTACTACAGTCCAGTTACTCCACTCAGCTTGCATGGACACCCAGGTGGGGAAATAGGCTCCTGGTTACAGGCAAACAAGGGTGGGGATTCAGGCAGCTCACCCTGGCTGGAGGCAGAGATACCCATTACTGTTCCACATGTGGCCTCTCTGACACTTTAAAAGGGCCCTGTTTTTACTTTTGAGCAGGGGTTAAATACCTGGCTCTCCTTCAGGCCTCCTCTGACACCACCTAGATGAGGAGGCAAAGGTGCCTGGTTACTACTGAAAGGCAGGTTAGGTTAGGCATTAGCAGGCAACAAGGAGGAAAGCAGGATTGAAATTGACTCCTGCCGTTCAGCCATGATGGAAAAAGTCATGTGCGTCTCTGAGGACATCGGAAGGACATTTCCTAATGGGCCGCACACTCTCAGCCATTGATCCATTTACAATACAAAGACACTGGGCTCATGTCACACTGGGTGCCCAGAGCTGATGTCATACTGGGTGTGCTCTAGTTGGAATAAAACTAAGGGAAAGATGTACCCACTTCTCTTTCCTTTTTTTCTTTCTTTTTTCCCCCTCCGCTTCTTGTTTTTTGCTCTTTTCTTTTTTCTCTAGCAACCACATGGACACCTCTCCCTTCTCTAGGGCCCACCATTTTCGCTATCTAAGGGGCTTTTCCCTCTAGAAGCCTGCTTGACTCTGTTCTCTCTGACTCTACCTTTTTGGGGGGGGGTGCGGAAATAGGAATATCCTTATGCAGATTCACCCAGGGAACGCAGTTTATTTCAGGTTTTTTTCGAGGCTTACCTACGCTTCTGCAGATGTCTCAATCTTCTCAGTAATTACTACTAAGTGGTTTACTATCTGTTAATAAACTTATCTATACTCTGTGCTGTAACTTCTATGTCTAGTATAAATTCATTTATATGCTGGATACAAGAACCAGGGTTATGTTGCCAAATTCCTAGACCCGTGTTCTGAACCTGTCTACCCTCACTCCTCTCATCTCTCCAATAACACTACTTGTAGGGGTGGAAGTTTAGGCTCTCCGCATGTTCTCCATGACCCAAACAGGGTGTTGGGGGTGGCAATGTTTTGTTACTATCTTCTTGTTGTTGGGTACCATCAAGTTAGATCTGACTCACAGTGACCCTAATTACAGCAGAACGAAACACTACCCAACACTTGTACCATGCACATGATCTTTTTATGTTTGAGCCCATTGTTGTAGACACTGTGTTTCTTCTCATTTCGAGTTGTGCCACATCAGCAAAAGGAGGCCCCAGGGACTTTACTCCATTCCTGTCATTAAGGTCAACTCTACCTTGAGGAGACAACTCTTCCCCAGAAGTTTATTGAATGCCTTCCAGCCTGAAGGGCTCATTTTCCAGCTCTATATTTGACAGTGCTTCTCTGCTGTTCATTGGGTTTTCAATGGCTAATTGTTTTGGGAGTGGGCTGCTGCGTCCTTCTCCCTAGTCTGTCTTAGTGTGGAAGCTCAGCTGAAACTTACCCACATATGAATGGCCCATCTGAAATACTGGTGGTATAACTTTCAACATCACCGCAACACATAACCCCCACAGCACAATAAGCTGACAGACACATTATCATCTAACATTTGGCTTTCTCTGACATCACCCCAAGGATAGAAGGCAAAGATTGGGGTACTTCATGACAGCCTGGCAAGAATAAAATCTAGACTGTCCACATGGCCTTTGCTGAAGTGGGGTAGGGGAACCCTTCATCCAGCATTTGGCTAGAGGGGAGCAGTCATTGTTGAAAAGTTTTCTGTCTTGGTTACAGAGAGTGGGCTTCCTTGAGGCCTGTGGTGAATCTGTTTTTTTCTACCTTTCAGGGTCTTCTTATATTTGTTTTATATATAATCTCCAGTGGCAGTAGATAGCCTAATCAGGAGAAATAGGGAAAAGTACATCTACTCCAGCTTGTCAGAAGCAGAATAGAAGATTCTTTTTAATACAAATGATCAGTCTTATTTTATGGCTTTTGAGTGATAGAAAGGATGTCCCCATTTCAAGACTGAACGAAATTTGCCATGTTTTCTTCTATTAATTTTGTAATTTCATTTTTTTTCTGCTTAAATGTTTGATCCATTTAAAACTTATGACCAGTGTAAGGTATGAACCCAACTTCATATTTTTCCAAATGACTATCCAGTTATTTCAACAGTTGCTGCTATTTGATGGATAACTGTTTGGAATTATTATATCTTTGTCCTGAATTTAGCATCATAAAATGCTTTTTTTATTCATGCGGCATTTTTATCCAAATTCTGTCTTCTCTAATATTAAGACAATAATCTCTAATTGCTTGCTTATTTATTTGCATTTCATTCACATGCCTTTGCTTTGCCTTTTAACTTTTCTGAATCTTTATTTTAACTTTGTATCTAGTATATAACATAGAAATTGAAATGCACTTTGTGATCCCATCTGAAAGTCTTATTTATTTATTTATTTATTTATTTATTTATTTATTGCAATACTGTAGGTTAAACTCAGGGCCTCGCACATGCTTGGCAAGTGCTCTATCACTAGGCTACACTGACAAGGAGTCAGTGTATTTCTTATTTTGAGACAAAGACTTGCTAAGTTGCACAGTCTGCCTCTGGCCTCAAACCTGCAATCCTCGTTCCTCACCCTCCCGAGTCACTAGGACTAGAGGCATATACCATGGTGCCCAGGTGACCTATGCTTTCTTTATCTTTATTTACCTTTGCCCTCTTAAATATGCCCAAAACCCTTCCACTTGATTTGTTGGTTGTAAAAATATCCTTTCACTGTGTTGCAGGCGAGGTGATCAGAAACTTATCCTATTTGCTTTTTTCTTTTCCTCCCTCTGTTTTGTGAGTTGATAAGGTCTGTGTTGTGAGGACCCATAACATGTACATTCTCCTCTGTTCCTCCTGTGCCTACATCATAATGTAAGCTCTACAATCACTTATATTTGATGCTCACCATCACGTCTCCTGCTGAAGTTCCCTGTCCATCTCCTATCGAGTTGAGTCTTATCCCCTGCACCCAGTAGGTTCCTCAGCAAGTGTTCATTGGAACAGTATTGTTCATGTTCTTGAATATTTAAGCCTTGTCTGAATCCTTCATACTTGCAGTATAGCTTAGCTGGATAAACCTTGGCTCATATTCTCATTTATTGAATTTCTTGTGGATGTTATTCCACTGTCTTTTGACTTTGAATGTTAATGTGAAGTAGTGAGATGCCAACCTGATTTTATTTCCCTCAAGGAATATTTTCATCTGACTGTGTAAAAGATTCTTTCTTTATATTGCAAGTCCAATCATTTTATAAGATGTGTATCGGTGTTGATGTTCTGTGGCAATTTTCTCTGGAATACTGTGTGCTGTCTCAATATGTTGCTTAAAGTCTTTGTTTTGGGAAAAGCTTTCTTAAATCATATTTTTGAATAATTATTCACTCATTTGGTTTTTCTTCTTCTTTTAATTTTTTGTTTTTGTTTTGTGCAGTACTGGGAGGTTGAACCCAGGGCCTCACACTTGCATGCTTTGCAAGTTCTGTACCACTGAGCTGTACCCCTAAGCTGTACCCCCATCCCATTTTTTTACTTATTATTTTGAGACAGGATCTTACTAAATTATGCAGACTGCCTCTGGTCTCAAACTTGTGATCCTCTTGCCTCCACCTCCCAAGTGGCTGGGATTACAAGCATGAACCACCATACCCAGTTTTTGGTTTTTCTTCTTTGTAGATTCCAATTATGCATATATTGGGTCTCCCTTACTTGTATACTATACCTATTACTTTCAGTCTGTTAAAGGATAATTTTTTAATTTAATTGTTTTATTGTGGCAAAATTAACATATTTTCTATTTTAATCAGTTTGAAGTTATAATTCAGTGACATGCAGTACCTTTGTGGTGTTATGCAACCATCACCACTAACCATCTCCAGAACTTTCTCATTATTCCTAACTGAAACTCTATGCACATTAAATAAAAGCCTCCCATGTTCCCCTGCCTCTTATAACTACCATTCTACTTCTGTATCTGTAACAGAATTTGACTACTCTAGGTACCTCATGTAATATCTGTCATTTTATATCTAGCTTATTTCATTTAATATAATGTTCTCAAGTTTCATCTGTATTGTACCATGTATCAGAATTTCCTTCCTTTTTAAGGCTGAGTAGTATTCCATTGTATGGATATACCATATTTTGTTTACCCATTCATTCATTGATGGGCATCTGTGTTCCTTCCACCTTTTACCTATAATAAGTAATGCTACTATGAACATTGGTGTTCAAATATGTTTAAGTCCTTGATTTCAATTCTTTTGTGTGTATTCTCAGAAGTGGAATTGCATGTTTAGTTTTTAGAGGACACTCCAGACTTTTCCACGGTATTTGCACCATTTTATATTCCCATTAGCAATGCACAAAGGTTCCAGTTTCTCACATCCACACCATTTGTTTTGTTTTTCTAATAATAGCTATCCTAATGTATATGACGTGATGTCTCCTTGCAGTTTTGATTTGCATTTCCTTAATGATTAGTAATTTTGAGCTTATTCTTTTGTGTTTGGGGATATTTATATCTCTTCTTTGAAGAAATATCTGTCCAAGCCCTTTGTTCATTTTTTAGTTTGGTTGTTTGGGGGTTTTGTTCTTGAATTTTAGGAGTTCTTTATATATCCTGGATATTAATCTCTCATTAGATTTGTGATTTGCAAATATTTTCTCCCATCCCATCCCATGGGTTGTCTCTTTACTTTAGTGATAACATGCTATGATGTACAAAAGCCTTTCATTTTAGTGAAATCTAATTTGTTCATTTTTTCTTTTTTGCCTCTGGCATCATATTGAAGGAATCATTGCCAAATCCAATGTTGTAAAGCTATTCTTCTATTTTTTTAGCTGAGAGTTTTATCATTTTACCTCTTCCATTTAAGTTTTTGGTCCATTTTGCCTTAATTTTTGTATATGATGTCAGATAAGAATAAAACTTCATTTTTTTACTGGTACTGGGGGGGTTGAACCCAGAGCCTTGCGCATACTTTGTAAGCACTGTACCACTGAGCTGCCCCCCAAACCCCATTCTTATTTTTTATCTTGAGCCAAAGTCTCACTAAGTTATACAGGCTGCTTCTGGTCTTGATCCTCCTGCCTCAGCCTCCTAAATTGCTGGGATTACAGGCATGCCCCACTACATCTGGCCAACTTCATTCTTTTGCATGTAGATATCTCAGCACTATTTGTTGAAAAGACTACCATTTCCCCCATTGAATGGTTTTGGCATCCTTCTTGAAAATAATTATTTTTAAAAAGAATAAAATTATGATTTCACAAGAAGAGAAAATAAGCACATTTTGTTATTTTATTTACTTCATTAATGAATGATACAATCAATAAGATATTATAACCAGTTTAAAGGCAAATTCAAAAAGCAGAGACATATGTGGAACATGAAATGAATTTACATATATTCTGCTTTTTTTGGTGGGGTATATATTAGTTTCCTATTGCTGCTATGAAAAATTGCCATAAATTCAGTGGCTTAAAACAACAAATTTATCATCTTGCAGTTCTGGAGGTCAGACTCCTTAAGTCTATTGGCAGGGCTGCCTTCCTTCTGGAAGCCCTCAGGGAGAATCTGTTTTCTTGTCTTTTTCAACTTCTAAAAGCTTCCCTCATTCTTTGACTCCTGACCACACATCATTCCAATCACTGCTTCCATTACCAAACCTCGTGTAACTCTAACACTCCTTTCTCCCTCCTATACAGCCTTTTGTGATTAAACTGGGCCCTTTTAGATAACACAGAATAATTGCTGCATCTCAAGTTCCTTAACTTAATCACATCACAAAGTCCCTTTTGCCTTATAAAGCAGCATATCTGAGGGTTCCAGGGATTAGGATGTAGACATCATTGAGGGGCCATTATTCTACCTCCAACAATAGGGGATCAATTATTAATTTTACCAGAAAGAATTAATCTGCATGTCTATAGATAAAATAAGTTGCACTGTCATTGGTTATCTACAATTTGCAAAGTTATAAAACAGCATAAGACAACAAAAGGCACAAAACTAAAAGGCGGTAAATCCATGAGGTGCTTAGTTTTTCATTGCACACCAAAACCAAAAGTATTCCATTGACAACACCCACTCATCCTTTGGGTCCATTTCAATGTCTTTCCAAATTTTTATTGATCTGTCTGTTTTGTTTTATCTCTTTATTTCTGTCATGATCTTTCCTTATTTCTAACTTCAATATATCTTACCATGCTTTCTGCTGAGTATTCTCTCTTGAACTCCTGATTTAGTGCTCATTTCTGAATGAGTTTGCCTTTTCTTCTGTTTATTTCCTAACTTTTCCCAGTCCACAATGTCCACTTGCTATCTAGTCATCTCTTCCTTTTGTCTAGCTATTTATATTCTGAGTTCTTAAACTTCGGCTTTGTGGTCTTTCTTTATAGTTGCAACTACTTGTGGGTTTGTTTTCATTTTGTTTTTGTTTCATTGTGTTTGCTTTTGTGTTCTTAATATATGTTGCAAGGAAGAGTGCAATTTTCCTCTACTTTTGGCAACATTTTTCTGACTTATTTTCTTCATCTGCAGAGAAATTAGCAAAGTTGCTAATTTCTTCATCTGCAGAGAAATTAGCAATGTTGCTCTCCAGAATTTTTCTTATAGTGGTCTGTATGAATTTGAAATTACACCATTATGGAACTAATAACAGGTACTGAGCCCATACAGTGCCCAGACAGCACTATGGCCTCAGCAAATATTTTTTGTCATGCTGTGCTGACTGCCCTTTCAGGTTTTGCAATAACAGAGAGGGGACATGTCTTAGTCCATTTCCTGTTGCAAAGTCTCAGGGCCACGTAGAGCATCACATAGTGAGAGACAGAGAACGTGTGTATGTGTGTGTGCACGCACGTGCACATGTGTCTTCTTGTCTCTCTCCCTCTTCTTATAAAGCCACCAGGATTTGGTCATGGAGATCCACGACCATCTAATCTAATGACCATCTTCATCTAATCCTAATTACCACCTAAAGACCCGACTTTTAACCACCACAGTCAGATGATGTTTCCACCTTCTTACTATCCCACAATGATGAGTAAACTCCAATATGAATTTCAGAGAGGATAAACCATATCTAAACCAAAGCAGGGAAGCTGAGTTCATCATTGCACACAACAGAGTACAGTGTAAAACTAAATAGTAACAATGTTTGTGAAAGTTCCTGGACCACAGCCCTTTCTGGGAAGATTTCACTATCTTCCCCCCTCTTGCCTTTACTTGCCATTGACTGGGTATCCTCCTCTCTTCTCTCATAGTACCAGCCTCTAGTCCTCAAATTCTTGTATTCAGTCCCAAATGAGGCTCCAGGACAATTTGATAAAGCAGAAACTCACTCCAGTTACCCCTAAGCAAAGTGCCAACCATCCTTGCCTTCTGCTCTTAGCAACACAACAGAGAAGCTTTGATTTCTTCTTCAGTGTACCCTGGGCCTGCTTTTATCTGGGTCCTCCATCTCAAATATGGAGTGGGGTAAGATATGTGAAAGCTGTCAGAATCAAAATGGAGTTACTTATATCAACTTTAATAAAATTAAATAAATAAACAAAGCCAGGAAGATCTGAAGGAAGAATTTCCTACACATGATTGCCTAATGGTAACTATAAACAACGACCCTGCCAAAACCACAGCCTTACACAAAGACAGCTACAGCCTTACATGAAAAGTACTTCTTCTACAAGGACATCTGCCCAGCAAGTGTCAGTTCAGTCTTGGAATGATGTCACCCATGTTGTCAGTTAATCACTGTGACCCAAGACTTTTTTTTTTTCTTTTTTTTTTTTTATTGGAAATTTTTAATGTACAACTTAATAGTTTGCATTGTTGTTATTGTTGTTAGGTGCCATGGAGTGGGTATCCGACTCGACTCATAGTGACCCTCATAGGGTTTTCAATGGCTGTTTCGGGATTGCCTTGGGAGTGGATTGCCAGGTCCTTCTCCCATTTTTGCGGTGCTGGGAATTGAACTCGGGACCTCAGAGGCTGCAGCGCAGCGCTCTACCAACTGAGCTAAATCCCAGCCCCTGCCCAAGACTATTGTTATAAAATATCTTTTATAAAGAGAGAGTGATGAGGGGAGGGGAATGTGAGCAAAGTACATGATATCCACATATGAAAATGTCATAATAAAACCATTGTCCATATGCTAATTTTAAAAAGAAAAAGAAATCCTGTGTACTCCTTCTCAGCTTTGCCTGTGAAAGCTGCCCCTTACCTCACCCCTTTGAATGCACCCATAGTTAACTCAGGCACATGGATTCCCATTGCATCTTCTCCTACTCCCATTGGAATGTACTATTTCCACTGCAATGCAATCCCCAAGCAAAAATTCAATTTAGTTTTGATTTTGACCTCCATGTGTTTTTCTCAGTCAATAGGTCTTCCTTCCTGCTTTGTCAGACAGAAGCAACTGTGCAGAACACCATCTTCCTGGCACCTGCCCTGTCTGCCCCTCTGCAGCTGCACATACAACTGACCTCTCAGGCACTCGCTCTGGCCTCACTGTGCTCATTGGAAGGCTGTGAACAGAGGCTCCCTGATGCCCCTCTCTGGGTTCCCCTCCTGTTCTATCCACTACCTGTGACATCCTGAGAGTCCTGCCCTTCTCTTCCTCTCTTTCCCTGGGTGTTCTCGTCCAGTCCCATGGCTTTCATCCTGCCCAAATGCTAAGCCCTCCACTCTCTATTTCCTGTCCAAATCCCTCTCCCATTTGCAGGTCAAGCCACAAAATATCTCAACTGTCTTTCTCCTGGGGAGAAATGCCAAGAGTTTGAGATACAAGGAAAACCTCTTTTCCCATCAGTCACCCTCCACACTTGAATATACCACTGTGTCTGCTTCACCACCTGTGGTGGGGGTAGTCAGCATTCCATCACTGTAATAAATACTTAAGATAATCAACTTAAAAAGAAAAAAGGTATATTTTGGTTCACAGTTTTGAAGGTTTCAGTCCAGATCAGTTGCCGCCACTGTTTGGGGTCCTGTAGAATGAGTGAGCACATCAAGGTGGGAACATGTAGCAGATCAAAGCCACTCAAATCCTGGCCAGGGAACAAAGGAGAGAAAGACAGAGGGAAGGGCTAGAATCCCAGTGTCCCCTTCAGAGGCCTGCCTCCAAGGGCCTGAAGACCTCCTGCTGGGCCCTACCTTTTAAAAGCTCCACTACTCCAAATGGCACCTCACTGGGAACCAAGCTTATACCACACAAGCTGTTGGGGGACACTCCAGATCCAAACTGTAGCAGATGGCTATTGACAACTTGGCTAGACCGCAGTATCCAATTATTCAGCCTGTCAAAAAAGAAAACTGAGGTCCAATAAAAATTTAAAGAGTTTGTTTGCAGGAATAACGATTCATGAACCAGGAAGCTCTGAACCAGAAGAAATTTTGGATATCCACTGAAGAAGTGTAAAGAACAAGCTTATATAGAGTAAATGCAAAAGTAATACAAAGCAAAGATTTGGTTAGTTATAAAGTTGCCTTATTTGGTCTGTGCTGCTGGGAAGTCCCTAGTTTTATATATAAGTTTGTTGGCTGCTTCTGATAAGTTCAGTTTAAGTTCTGGTTTTTATTTACAGGCTGGGGTTTAGCTCAGTTGGTAGAGTGCTGTGCTGTACTCTTTGAGGTCCTGGGTTCTATTCCCAGTACCACGAAAATGGGAGAAGGACATGGCAGCCCACTCCAGAAACAATTTTAAAAACAAGCAACCATTGAGCCCTATGCATAGCAGAGAAGCACTGTTGGCATGGTGTCCGGGAGTGTTTCATTCTGTTGTACATAGGGTCACTGTGAGTCAGACCCAACTTGAGGGCACCAAACAATAGGCACTTACAAGAAAGAGCTCATAAAGTTTCACTGGATGTTTCCAAATCAAGCAAGGTTAAGGTCACTTCTGGGTCCTGACTAGCTTTGTCTTGCCAGGGATTCTTCAGGCCTGGTCTCTATTTTAATTTACTTTAACAGATCCAACACAAACTCAGGTGTTTCTATGAAGGTATTTCATAGGTTGATTCCTATCTATAATCAGATAACTTTAAGTAAAGCAGATTTTCCTCAGTAATGTTTGCCCGTAGGGACTGGAATATCTGGCAGAAATGCTCACTTGCTATCACGTATTGGGTTATCATCTTGCTTTTCTGGGTTCTTTTCTGCTTAGGGTACATACAAGACATTGGGACTTTAAACTGGCCATATATAAACCTAAAGATTCAAAGTATGATGCCCAAACTAGATGTATCAAAGTGATCAAATGGGAGCTGGAGGAATACCCTACATCCATCACATTTGATGCCTGCCTCCATCATTATGGCTGGCCAGGAATTATGGATTGTGGAGGATAATAAAGTTCATAACACAGAGGATCCAATCGATACAATCACATCAAATGTTAATGTCAAGCCAGGCACTGTGGTGCATGCTTGTAATCTCAGCAACTTGGGAGGCAGAGGCAGGAGGAGCACAAGTTGGAGACCAGAGGTAGTCTGTGTAACTTAGCGAGACCCTGTCTCAAAAAGCAAAAAAATGAGCTGGGGATGCAGCTCAGTGGTATAGCACTTGCAAAGCATGCAAGCACAAGGCCCTAGGTTCAACCTCCAGTACCACAAAAAATTAAAAAAGTTAATGTTTAATGATGTTAAATGTGTATATTCTGTACAAATAGATGAAGAATCATCTTGATATAAGAAAAGAGAATGTTGTAGAAAAACTTAAATCAAACATTGTCATAATGTTTGCTTAAAATATAATTACTAGAAATTAATGTTCCTTGTTTAAAACTTATACATTCCATCCTGTAAGTCACCTCCAGTCTCCTTGCTTCTTATCTATTTCCATGACAACCTCCACCCTGTTAGCCACTTCCCAATTACAACTGCTAGGCTCAGTCTGTTGTCTACTCTCCACCCTGTTGGCCACTTCCCAATTTCTTATATCATGTAGATGTTACCTGCCTATTTCCATGGTAAAAAGCTTAACCCTCCTACAGATGATCATGTAGGCTGTGCACATGTGGTTTCAGCTAATAACCCCCAACCCTGTAAACTATATAACCCCAGGAGAACTGGGGTTCAGGGTCAGTCCTGAGAGGATGCGTGGCCATGGGCTGACTTTGCTATAGCAATACATTTTTTTATTTTACCCAACTCCTGAGTCTCTCGAAGTACTGTCAGTTTTCTCATGCCACTTCCATGTGAATAAGCCTCATCCAACCCCGTGAAAGGCTGTATGGGCAAAACCAAGGCTTCCCTGATGAAGGTCTGCCTGTAGCCTGAAATGTTGCCCCACCCCCACCCCCCAGAGGGTTCCAGCCTGCCCTTCTAGATGGCCTGTCCTAGGGCATGACAGACAGCCCCATCCCCACCCCCACCCTGCTGTCTCCCCCCATCTCCCATATGTGTGCTAGTACGCGTGCACACCTGTTCTATTTCTCTGGTAGTTCCCCAACCAACACACTATCATAAAATTAAGTAAACTCTGACTCATCCCTCTCCCTCTCTCTGCCCCCATCAGCCACCACACCCACCCAGTGACCCTCCCAGTGCCTCATCCCAGTGTACCACGTGCCCACCTCTCCACCCCCCAAGCCAGACACCCAGGAGTCTGATGTGTCTCCTCCTCTCGCTCCTATACCCAGACACGGCCCAGCCCTGGATCTCCTGGGTACCTACTCTCCAAGTACCCACCTGTTCCCTCTGCCATCCCACTCCATCCCTTGGCCCTGTGACGGCTTTGCCCACCTCCTTCCACCTAGCAATCAGGGTGGGCTCTGAGAAGCCCATCTTCCTTATTCAGAGGCCTGTCCTGTGGGCAGCATGGAGTCTGCACCCTGAAGCCATGGGTCTTCTTATTCCAGCCACTGGCCCCAGGCCCCAAGTGGAGCCTCCATCTACCACCTACCTGGTGGCTTACTTCCCCAAAACCCAGTAAATTCTGTCTCTGAGAAAAGGGCTGGCTTGCTCAGTTCCTAGGTTGGAGCCCAAATGTAGTTGTTGTTGTTGTTAGGTGCCCTCAAGTCGGTATCCGACTCATAGCGACCCTCATAGGGTTTTCAATGGCTGACTGTTTCGGGATTGCCTTGGGAGTAGATTGCCAGGTCCTTCTCCCATTTTTGCGGTGCTGGGAATTGAACTTGGGACCTCAGAGACTGCAGCGCAGCGCTCTACCAACTGAGCTAAATCCCAGCCCCCCAAATGTGGTAAGTACCCCAAAAATACTTGCCCAGGGAATAACTGCATGACCTGATTTCCTACTCTTCCCCTCCTCTATCTGTTTCCGATCACAGAACCAAAGAAATATGTTTAATTAGTTTGGCAGGTTGCCAAGGAGGAATTTCTTTGTCTGCTCAGGGTTTAACAGTAGATGATTAAGGGAAAGAATATCTTGCCCCCCAAGGAAATGAAATCTACTTTTGACTCACACGTAGTCTTAAATTGAGTTTTATCTTTTTGTTTCTCAGTGACACTTGAGGCTAAAATGTATTCCACGTTGTTTGTTGATTCTTCACTGTGTCCAGGAAGAACATGTGGCTTCAGGGCCACTTCCTCAAGGTCTGAGCAGCAGGGAGCTTTGCTCTGCTCTGGGCTGCAGAAATCCCTGCCTTTTGGGCCTTCACATCAGTACTGGGTGGAGTCTCCAAAGAGCATCTTCCTTTCCCGAGTCAGAGTCCACGTTCCTGACCCCAAGCCCTCCTTTGCAACTCTGCCATGGAATCCTTCCAAGCTTTTGCTCCCTAGATAAAGCCTGTGGTCTGCCAGACCCCACCCTGCTGCCCGCCCACGCCTGATGTTTCCAATACCGTGGGGCTGCCAAACAGCAGCCACAATCTGCTGACTGGGAGACAGCAAGCACTTGCTGAAAAAGCACACTGTGAACTTGGACCTGGCTTGGACTTACTTGTCTGAAGCCCTCTGTCGCGCCCCCACCCGCACGACTTTGAATTCCTATAATTCTGGGATAATGTGTCCTCTCTAGAAAGCTATGGGACATTACTGGGAGGCAGCGAGTAACCACCACGTCTTCCCGAGCTCATAAAATGAAGAGATGGGCTCAAAGATGGCCAGACCCTGAATTCCACTAGCGGGGGCCAAGGGCCCAGTGCAGAGACTCTTGGGGCTCTTCTGTGGGGGGCATCTTTGGGCTGTGCAAAGCCTCCTTGTGCAGGAAACTCAGCCTTTGGCACCAGCTTCACCTCTCCGCGCTGGCGGCGCCGCGTGCTCTGGGTACTTTTCCACCCTCACCTTCTGAACTGCTGCCATGCCATCCGCTCCGAGATAAAGTCGCACTTTTTATAAGCCCAGAACTTTAAAGTTCTCTCACACAGAGATCAGAATCATAAACAGAGTCGCCAAAGGCAGTCTAAAAGCTCCAGGAACCAAAACGAACAGAAGGGGGCCTCCTGCCTCCTCGTTACTGAGGCTGCCAACAGCAAAGCAGGTGAGCCGCGTGAGCCACCTGGCTGCGGGTCCCCGCGGGCTCCGCGGCCCACTGCCATGGAAACCGCACACACCATAGTCTGCGCCTGGCACCCAAGGGGCCAGACGACCGCGTTTGCGAAGGCCACTGTTGGGGGAGTAGCGGGAGGGAGTTCTGAGCAAAACCTCAGGAAGGTGGCCATCCTTGCTCAGGTGTCTTGGACAAGACAATGCCCCACTGACTGCTTCTTCCTTGGAAATGGGAAATAATGTCGCAAGATCCGCGGTTCTGAGATACCAGTCCACCTCCTCGAGCCACAAGTGACTCACAGTGTCTCAGTTACTGTGCATTTGAATGACAATAATAGGAACAGCTCTTGAGAACCACCTAGGAAAGTGGCCTCTCCACTTTTCTAGCCAGAAAGTGTAATAGCGAAATTACCCCTCCTAGCTAAAGATTTTCCGCTCCCCACCAGCTCCATGTAGCATAAGGGACAACGCTAAAGAGCCTCTTCCACATTTATTACCATAGCAAGCCATAGCAGAGAGAGTAATAATTTAAAGTCTCTCTTCCATGTCCTGCACTGGCTACTGGAATTAAATTCTGCCTTGATGGAATTGTAATCATCTCCCTTTCTCCTCTGCGAAACCTTCTCTGACCATTACCTGCAGGAAAAATCCAAAGCTCTTAATGCACTTCAGCCTAAATTCTCCACAATCTGGCCCTGATCCTTCCTCCCATTGCCCAACAGCTTGAACCTGGGCCCCAGCCAGTTTGCCCTGCACATCGTCCCCAAAACATTCTGGGTTCTCTTCAAGAATTCCTTGTCTACCGTATCTCTCAATTTGCACAAGAGTCAATTCAAAATGGATGAGACTTCAACATGAAACTGGAAACCTTAAAACTACTAGAAGAAAAGATAGGAAACATTTCAGCACATAGGCATAGGATAGCATTTCCTTAACAAGACTCCAATTGCCCAGGAAATGACACCAAGAATTGACAAGTAGGATTATATGAAATTAAAAAGGAAGACCCCACTGAATGGGAGAAAATCTTCACATCCTACACATCTGACAGAGGACTAATTTCTAGAATGTACAAAGAACTTAAGAAAGCAAATCCCGAGCCGGGCTCGGTGGTGCACGCCTATAATCCCATCAGCTGGGAAGGCAGAGGCAGGAGGATCACAAGTTCGAGACCAGAGGTAGTCTGCGAAATTTAGCGAGACCCTGTCTCAAAAAAGTAAAAAATGGGCTGAGTGTGCAGCTCAGTGGTCCAGCACTTGCAGAGCATGCAAGCACGAGGCCCTGGGTTCAACCCCCAGTACCACACACACAAAAAAAAAAAAGAAAGAAAGAAAGAAAGAAAGAAAATCCCAAGACAACAAATAACCTGATATGCAAGTGGGTAAAGGAAATGAACAGACAGTTCTCAGATGAAGAAGTTTGCAGGGCTAAGAAACACATGAAAAAATTCTCAATATCCCTAGCCATTAGGGAAATTCTCACCCCAGAAAGAATGGCCAAGATCAATAAAACAAATAACAAATGCTGGTGAGGATGCAGAGAAAAAGGAACTCTTTTATGCTGCTGATGGGACTGTAAATCAGTTCAACCACTTCAGAAATCAATATGGAGATACCTCAGAAAACTAAGAATAGAACTGCCATATGACCCACCTATACCACTCCTGGGAATATACCCCAAAGGAGACAAGTCATCATACCATAGAGACACTTGCATCCCCATACTTAATGGAGCACTCTTCACAATTGCAAGGATATGGAACCAATCAAGATGTCTATCAACAGAAGAATGGATATAAAAAGTGTGGTACAAAGCCGGGTGCAGTGGCGCACATGCCTATAATCCCAGCAACATAGGAAGTGGAGGCAGAAGGATCTCAGATTTGAGGTCAGAGGTAGCCTGAGTAACTTAGTGAGACCCTGTCTCAATTTAAAAAATAAAAAATGGGATGGGGGTGCAGCTTACTGGCAGAGTGCTTGCAAAGTATGCACAAGGCCCTGGGTTCAGTCCCCAGTACTGGAAAAAAAAAATCCTGGTACATATACATAATGGAATAATACTCAGCAATAAAAAAGAATGAAAGAATGTCATTTGCACCAAAACAGGTGGAACTGGAGAATATCATCTTATGTGAACGAACACAGGCCCAAAAAGAGAAATACCATATGTTCTCCCTCAGATGTGGGAGCTGAATCTCATTTAAAGGGGAAAAAAAGCTGTACATACATAGATATATAAAAATGAACAATCAGACTTAGCTAAGAAGGGAAAATGTAAACAGAGTAAAAGAAGGGGAAGGGGCTAGCAGGGGGAAGTGAAGGTTGTGGGAAGAGAGAAGGGGAGGGGAAATGTAAAGGGATAAAGGAGGAGAGGATAATCTCAATGTAAATGATGCAACTTTACAAATACATGGGAAAAATAGAGGACTATAACCTATAATTGCATATGAGTTTTACTACATATTAATCAAAGGGTTCCATAAACTTTGTAAGTTGATGAAAGTGTAACCAAAAGCAATGTAATAGTTGCACAATGGAAATAGTAAATGCCATATTATTCTGTACCCCACCAATATTTATCAGTAAATGGAGAAAAATAATAATTCCTTGTCTGAAACGCCATAATGCAAATATAACATCTTTCTATTTAGGAGTGGCTTTACTTGTGCTAATAGAAACTTTGATAATACCCCAAAACAAATTCAGTACTGCAAGGAAAAGGCACATGTGCATATCATTTAGTACTAGAAAACAAGAAAGGATTAGAAATATTCTCACGAGGAGAAAGAGACTTTCTCAGACATTGCTGGGAGAAGGTAAGATGTTATAACCCCTAAGATGCTATAGATAGTATAACCCACTTAGAAAGGACAGTGGGCAAACCTGTGGAAATTATAGCTACAAACACCCTTGGATCCAGTAATCCTACTTTTGAAAATCAACTCTACAAATAGCCCTGCACACCACAAATGGCAGATGTACAAGATTATTCACTGAGGCATTCATTGTAATGGCAAGAGACGGGCAATATCCCAGGTGGCCATCAATTAGAGATTGGTTAATGTACTACAATCCATCTACATGGGGGAAGACTCATAGCTGTCAGACAGCAAGGAGATCCCTGTGGACCAACAGGAAACATTGTCCAGGTAAGTACATAACACATCACTCTTTTTAGGAAGAGAAAATAAAAACATATATTCATGTATAATTGCATAAGGAAACTCTAGAAGTATAAACAAAAACTTAGTAAAAATTATTACCTAGAGGGCAAGGTAGGGAAAGGAAGAGAGTGAATGGGAATATCTTCTCATATCCTTTGGATTATTGAGTCAAGTATCTTCCCCTAGAATGTTAAACATAATTTTTAAAGAGCATTATACATACACAGGGCTGGGATTTAGCTCAGTTGGTGAAGCGCTGCACTGCAGTCTCTGAGGTCCCGAGTTCAATTCCCAGCACCGCAAAAATGGGAGAAGGACCTGGCAATCCACTCCCAAGGCAATCCCAAAACAGCAATTGAAAACCCTATGAGGGTCGCTATGAGTCGGATACTGACTCGATGGCACCTAATAACAACAACAACATACATACACAAGGGCTGGGATTTAGCTCAGTTGGTAGAGCACCACTCTGCAAGTCTCTAAGGTCCCGAATTCAATTCCCAGCACCACAAAAATGGGAGAAGGTTGTGGCAATCCACTCCCAAGGCAATCCCGAAACAATCAGCCATTGAAAACCCTATGAGGGTCACTATGAGTCGGACATGACTTGATGGCAACTAACAACAACAACAATACCTACACAAGCACAAAACATTTGTGAAGTCAGTCACATCACAAAAACATGTAAAGTTGGACTCCACTTGCTGGATGGTCCATGGCATCCATATATTCTGGTTCTTCCTCTCCCAGAAAGCTTCCCTAGGGGACAGCATCCTGTCCTGTTTATCTTTGTGTCACTAGGATCGAGTGTGTAGTAGGTATTCAACAAATGTTTATTGACTAGATAGCTGTTGTTTTGCAGGAAGTGATAAGACACATAAAAAAATGCCAAATAAGGCACTAGGGCACATGATCAGGACTGTTCACTTTATTTAACAAGAATCACCATAGTGATGAGAGACAAGTGGGGAAATGGCGCCGCGGTTGCTAACAGCAGCAGCCTGGGCCTCATGGGGGCCCCAGAGGCAAAGTCTGTACCATATCTGAATGAGGGGCTTCTCGCTGCTTGGAACTTTATACTTCAGGGGAGATGTTTTTTTTGTTTTTTTGTGTGTGTTTTTTTGTTTTGTTTGTTTTTGGTAAAGTTTTATTCATTTTAACAGCAAATGTTGAAGTGTTTAAATATGCATTATCCCCCAAATGTGTAGCTATAATAGAAGAGACTTGGTTTTCTTGCCATTTTTCTCTTTTACTGATTAAAAGGAAAAAGAAAAAACAGGAAATGAAATCTGGTTTATATATAATTTGTCACACATGTAATATATCCAACTTTGTAAGTGCTCCAAGTTTTCATTAACTCTGCTGAAATATATTTACATTAAGAAATCTCTCAGCCCTAATGTCGTTAGTTTCAAACTTCCAAACTTAGTTGTTTTACTAAAAATGCAGATCAGAGCCAGATGGAGGACCAAAAATTCCCATTTGACCTCTCTCCTAACCAAAAGCCCACAAATGACAGGAAAGTCTTGTCTAATGAGAAGAACCACAAAAGAGAAAGAAGGGGAAAGGAAAGGCAATTCCACAATGTCATGGGAAAATAAGAAAAGTCACCATCATTGACCCACAGCATTTACTCTCAATCTAAATCTCAGGGTGTGAATTTGGTCCAGAGAGGCAAGACAGTATCCCCAAAGATGACTGACCCCTTCTCCCCAAGAAACACAAGGAACTCCTACACCACTCTTGAGGAATAGAACCTGCTGCACTCCAATAATCTTTAAAGGCAGGTATGATAAATAGAATAAGATTAATAGGAATTCTTAGATATAAAGATGGGCAGATGGCCAAGAATCTCCAAACATTTTAGAAAAACCAGCACTATGATAAAAAAAGATATCAAATATAACATCAAAGAATTATAACCAAAAGAAAGAAACAGAGAAAATATACATTGTAGTAGATAT